>RJWH01006121.1:0-60751 GCA_004363575.1 Solenodon paradoxus | reverse complement strand
TGCATCCATCATGAAGATCTTCTGCCATCATGAGGATCTGCTTGCATCATGAGTATCTATGTCCATCATGGGTGTCTGGATCCTTCATGGGTGTCTGCTTCCAATATGTGGATCTGTTTCCATCATGGGTGTCTACTCCATCATGAGGATCTGCATTCATCAAGGGTATCTGCTTCCACATGAGGATCTGCTCTCATCATGGGTGTCTGCTCCATCATGGGTGTCTGCTTCCATTCTGAGGATCTGCTTCAACCAGAGGTGTCTGCTTCCTTCATGAGGATATCCTTCCATCATGAGGAGCTGCTCTCATCATGAGGTTCTGCTGTATCATGGGTGTCTGCGTCCATTATGGGTGCCTGTTTTCAGGCACATGGGTGAGTATGTTTCCATCCTAGGATCTGCTTCCATCACATGAGCCTGCTTCCATCACAAGGTTCTGCTTCCATCATGGGTGTCTGCTTCCAGCATGAGATCTGCTTCCTTCATGGGTGTCTTCTTCCATCATGAGGATCTGCTACCGTCATCAATGTGGTCTTCCTTCTTAGTTCTGCTCTATCATGGGCATTTGCATCCAATAATGGAATCTGTTTCCAACAAGTGGACTTGCTTGCATCATGGGTGTCTGATTCCTTCATGAGTTCTGCGTCCATCATGGGTATCTGCTTCCATTATGAGGATCTGCTTCTACCTGGTGTGTCTTCTTCCATCATATGACTCTGTTGCCATCATGGGTGTGTGTCCATCATGAGCGTCTGCTTCTGTCATGGGTTTCTGCTTTTATCTCGATCTGTTTCCATTGTGGATGTCTAGGTCCATCATGAATGCCTGTTTCCATCATGGATGTCTGCTTCCATTACGAGGATCTGCTTCTATCAGCGTGTCTCTTTCTCTTATGAGTATCTGCACCCATTATGAGGTTGTTCTTACGTGATGGCTGTCTGCTTGCATCGTGAGGATCTGCCTCCATCATTAGGATCAGCTCTCATCATACGGATCTGCTTCCATCATCAGGATCCTCATCCATCATGAAGATCTTCCATCATGAGGATCTACGTCCATCATGGGTGTCTGCATCCATCTTGAGGAACTGCTTCCATCATGTATTTTTGCATCTATCATGAGTGTCTGCTTCCACCATGAGAATCTGAGTCCATCATGTGTTAATGCGTCCATGATGGGTGTCTATTTCTATCATGAGGTTCTGCGTCCATCAAGGGTGATCACTTCCATCGTGAGGTTCTTCTTCCATCGTGGCTGTCTGCTTCCATCGTGAGGTTCTTCTTCCATCGTGGCTGTCTGCTTCCATCGTGAGGTTCTTCTTCCATCGTGGCTGTCTGCTTCCATCGTGAGGTTCTTCTTCCATCGTGGCTGTCTGCTTCCATCGTGAGGTTCTTCTTCCATCGTGGCTGTCTGCTTCCATCGTGAGGATCTGCATTCATTATGCGTGTCTACATCCATCATGAATGCCTACTTCCATCCTTGGTGTCTGCATCCATCGTGGATTTCTGCGCCCATCATTAGGATCTGCTTCAATCTTGGGTATATGACCCATCCTGAGTATCTGCTTCGATCATGGGAGTCTGTGGCCATTGTGGATCTGCTTCCATCATGAGTATCAGCGTCCATCATGAGGATCTGCATCCATAATGGGTATCTGCACCCATCTTGAGGATCTTCATCTTTCATGGCTGTCTGCTTCCACATGAGGATCTGCTCTCATCATGGGTTTCTGCTCCGTCATGGGTGTCTGCTTCCATTTTGAGGATCTGCCTCTACCAAGGGTGTCTGCTTCCTTCGTGAGGATATCCTTCCATCATGAGGAGCTGCTCTCATCATGAGGTTCTGCTGTATCATGGTTGTCTGCATCCATCATGGGTGTCTGCGTCCATCATGGGTGTCTGCTTCTATCAAGAGAGTATTTTTCCATCATAGGACCTGCTTCCATCACATGAGTCTGCTTCCATCCTAAGGTTCTGCTTCCATTATGGGTGTCTGCTTCCAGCATGAGATCTGCGTCCATCATGGGTTTCTCCTCCCATCATGAGGATGTGCTTCAATCGTGGGTGTCTGAGTCTGTCATGAGGATCTACTTCCAACACGTGTGTCCGCCTCCATCCTGTGTGTCTGATTCCATTGTGAGTTCCATGACCATCGTGGGTGTCTGCTTTCATTTTAGAATCTGCTTCTACCAGGGGTGTGTGCATCCATCATGAGTATCTGCTGCCATCATCGATGTGGTCCTCCTCCTTAGTTCTGCTCCATCATGGGTATTTGCGTCCAGTATGGGAATCATTTTAGGACGTGTTTGACTTTTGTTGCAAAGTGAACAAAACTCTTTAAATTAGAGAAACAGCCAAGACATCGTACTAGAAAGCAGAGAAGGCATTTTATCTTCCTCCCTGTGTGGTCGTGAAGCAGGTTTCAAGGGGTATTCACTGCCCAGCAACGGTCTTTGCAGGGTTTCATGAGAATGAAGGCTGCTTTCCCAGCAGCCGCCCTGCCGGCCAGATCATCAGTGGCAGGATCGGAGTGTGTGGGGGCAAACCGGCCGTCTTCGGGAAACGCAACTCACTTATCAAGTCACCTGTCTGCGGCCCCTTTCTGTGACAGGCGTTGCTGAGTGAGGATTGAGAAAGGACAACAGGAAGACACTTGATATCACTGGAATTACATGACCTTGTATATCTGAGGGGTTAACAGCATTTCTTCTATTTTTAATACATGCTTTTTCTCAGAGTGCAGTAACTCAGGTTTCTCACCAAAGAACCAGGGCCTGTACAGGGGAAAGTAAGACACCCACTGCACTGTCCGTGTGGAAGAGGCTGGTCTCTACCCTGTTAGGTTTGGGACTAGGGGCCTGTGAACTTAACGGTGATGGATGGATTATTGGGAGGAAAGGAATCCACGTGAATGACTCTTTTATGCCCGTGAGTATTCGCAGGAAAGAAGGGACATTTTAAAGAGAGTTAAACTCAGGCTCCTAGACCATTTTAACAAAGGCAAGCGGGCGTGAGCATGACTGGAAGCTGTGTCACGGGGGCGTGTGGGAGCCGTGAGACGCCAACCTGGGTGCGGAGCCTCGCTGGGCTCGCTTCTGCCCTGTCCCCGGGGTGCCAGCGCCCCCACGGCAGACAGAGGGGCGGCAGACAGAGGGATGGCACACAGGGAGGCTCGCAGCGGGAAGACTTCGAGCCCGGCCTCCGCTGCTTTTCAGGTGCCTTCTGCTCCGAGTCAGCCCTATGGTACCGTGGGGAACCTGAAGATGCCACGTTCCAGCCCACGTGGTCCTCGGTGTGACAAGTCAGCTCCTGTAAAACTTGACTGTGAAAGAGAATGTCGCTCTTGTAAGAATGTGTATTTTCTTCTTTTCCTTAAGTGTACCAGGCACTGTGTGATTAATGACACGTGACAACCCCACTGTCTTAATCAGGAGGCACCTCGCGTGTCCCCTGCACTTCAGTGCAGCCCCTCTCTGGGCTGGCCCCGCACTCGGCATCCCCAGGGCCTGCACGTGCATCTCTGGTTCTCAGGGCCACCTGGGAGGCCCAGCCCACTGCACAGTGCGTGGCCCACACGAGACTTGCCGGGATTCACACGGTGACCTCAGGGTTCTAAGACGCAGCGAGCGCGTAAGCTCCAGTGTGCAAACTCCCCTGTGTACTCCTCCTGTGTCTGCTCAAGTCAGTTTTCTGTTGTCCCTGGGTCAGCTCCCAGCCGGAAGTATCGCAGGAGGGGCCCTCCCAATGCTGTGGGGACAGCAGAGGTAAGATCTCCAGGGCGGGATGCAGATGCAGGAGTAGAAAAGTAACTGGCAGAGCCTGAGACTTCTGAGAGCGAGGACCCCAAAGAGCAAGGACCCCACCTTAGCAGCCTGAGTCTAGAACAGACTCCTAGATGCTCCCCCCATTTTCACTCCAGGTACTGGACACGCCCAGGAGGGAGAAGCCCCGCCCCGCAGATATACACGGAATCCACGGCCCTGAGTGACAGGCAGCCACACAGGCCATACACGCGCGTGTTCCCTTGATGCCACTTTCCCGGCCGCAGGGGCTTCAACTCGCTGCTGCTGCTTTTAATAAACTCGCAGTGTGACCTGACCACAGGCTGTCTCCACGAGTCCTTCCTGGACGGACCCCGCGTTCATCGGGGTATTTCGTTCACTGTCACCCGTATCGCCCAGCACCTGGATGCAGAGCATCACGGTGTTCCTCCCCGTCGCCTCCCCTGACACGAGGGGACACAAGCCGCGGGGCGTCTTCAGTGCGGCTTCCTTCCTGTACAACCGCAGGCCTTCCATGGGGCCCCCTTCGTCCAGCCCGCGTCCTGCCATCCTGCAGGCGAGGGGACTCCCATCCACACCAGCGCTCCCACCCCGTCGCCCACTAGCACGGGCCACACGTCATCACTGGAAGCACACCTGCCGCCGGTCCACACGCACCAGTCCTCGGCGCGTCCACGGAGGCACCCGGGCCGCCCGCCCAGCCCGCGGAGGTGTCTGCAGGACAAGCAACCTGTCTCACTGGTGAGCAACACCGCAGGCTGTGTCACGTTTGTCCACTTGCCCGCCCGCTGACGTGGACACTGCTCCCACTGCTCCTGCAGAGACGGGCGCGGCAGTGAGCCCAGACGCAGCTCTTTCCAGCCGTGCGCTCACTTTCCTGTGGATGAGCCTCCGGAAGCAGAGCTGCTGGGTCAGCATCAGCCCGTCCGACGTGCTGGCCCTGCTCAGCGGGCACGAGTCTGCCCTGCTCCCCGCACGCTCACCAACACCGGCTCTTTCTTGTCCTCCGGAAGCGGCTAGCCTCGCGGGTGAGACTCGTGTCCCTCCTCTTTTCATCTGCGCTTCCCGAGGGGCGAGCAAAGCCGAGCACGTTTGACGCGCCAGCCGGCTGCCTGTCCTTAGAAACTCCTCCTCGACTCAGTTTGTGATTAGATATTTTTCCGTGAACTTGCCTGAGTTCCTTACACGTTTTTCACATGCACCATTTAGAAAGACCTCATCCAAGGTCGCTGTGTGTGTGTGAGTTCACCAAGTCATGTTTTTCTGCTCCCGAGTCAGTGCTGCTCTCTGCTTGCTGACCGCGGTGCCCGCAGAGGGGCAGCAGCCACGCCGACGTGCGCGTCCGTGGCGCATCCCCCTCCAGCCTGAAGAGCATCTCTAGTACTCGTCACCGTGCACATTTGCTGAAAACGAATTCTAGATTCACAGAGTGTTTCCTCCAAATCTTCGAGTATCCACTGTCTTCTGGTTTCCGTGACTGCTGCTCAGAAGCCAGTCTGCCGCGCCTTCCTGTCGTCAGCCCGTTAGGACGCTTCTCTCTCCTTGTCTGGTAGAAATGTCTGGGAGGGGCCGACGGCGTGTGTCTTGCTGGGAGTTGACTGAGCTTCTAGAACCAGTGGGCTGATGTCTTCTTTGGTCACTTTGGGAAACTGCTCTTCTTCTGTCTCCGAGCACAGCCTGAGCCCACTCCTCCTCCTCCCCTTGGATCCCAGCTGCGCGTCTGTGAAGTGACAGACCGTGACGTCTCTGAGCACTTCTTTCTCTGCCCGTGTGGACACTGTCTCCTGACCTGTCCCTGCTAACGCTTCTGCTGAACCCGTCTTCCACGAGCTCCCCGGAGGATGCAAATACCAGCAGAGTCTGATTTGCTGGGGAACCGGGCCCAGCAATCTGGCATAAAATGAGTCAGTCGCCGAACCTAGAAGGAGGGTCTCGTGCCAGGAGGCCCATGACGCAGCGGCCGGCGACTCCCGCAGGCCGCTCCCCACGCACCGCAGGCAGGCCTCGCTGCATTCGTTCTGCTGACCCCGGCTTGCTTTGCTTGTGACGTGACTGACTTTCCTAAACGTCCTCCTCGTCGCCTCACGTGTCTGCGGAGCCGCAAAACGCCTTCTTGTCCCATGATCACATATTCTCCACTCTGAACATGCACAGATCTTTTAGCTCATTTTGAAATAGCTGGTATGGCCTGTTCATTCCGAGAGGACAGTCGCCTCATCACCCGCACGCTTTGCATGCCGTTTTTTCCCCAAATGTCGTTTCTTTAGTTTTGGGGGGTTTTTAATTTATATTTCCTTCTGTAGCTTCCTCAGTCTTGGGTCAGGTCCCTTTCTCATTCGTTGTGCTTATTACACGTGTGCGTGGTGTCAGCTCACAGACGCGCAGAAGCAGCCAGGGACAGACAGGTCCAATGACGTGGAAACACACTGGGCGGGTTTGAAGTGTTAAGAAACCTGAGAATTGCTTTCCCTGAAGAGGCGCCCGCCAGGCTTCCGGAAGGTGCTCCCCAAGCTCCCCACGGCGCCGGCGACCCCGCCCCGCGGCCGGCCCTCCTGGCCCCCAGCCGGGCTCCCACCCGCAGCCCCCACCCGCGTGGTCGCTCGCAGACGCATCGGCTGCCGTCGTCCCACGTGTCCTTTCGAGGGCTGGGCGGCTTGCAGGGCCTGGCGGCGTCTCGCCTTCTCGTCGGCAGCTGCGGCCACTACATCTCCCTCCAGTGGACACGTTGCAGAGAACGTTCCCGTTTCACGCCACTGAGTTTTGCCGCCGACCACGACCGTGGCTTTTAGAGCCAGAAATGTGGCCGTGCGTTGGCGTCTCATCTGTTACGTGACGAGAGTCTGCTGAGCCCACCAGGCCGGCAGCGCAGACGTGTCCGCGCTGACCGTGAGGTGGAGGCTCAAGTGACCCTGTGGTCAGCAGCCCCGTCCACCAGCTCAGTGACCCGAGTTCTCCGACCAGGTTTCTTTGACGAGCCAAATGCAAAGCAAGCATTTCTTACTAGGAAAAAGTTTATATTCTTCCTCACAACAAGAAAAGGCCCTACAGCACCCCTCATCCTGGGGGTTCCCATGTCCCCCGTCAGCCCCGACCCCTTTCCGGTGAGAGCGGGACCGACACTCCAGTTCTCTGACTCCCACACAGGACGCTCTGGAGCGTGTCTGCTCTGTCCTCCCTCTCCTCTCGGGGTTTCCGTCTACTCGTCCCCACAGCAGGGGCCACACCCCACATGTCCCCGGACATGCCGTGACTGGGGTCACCTGCGGGATGGCCACCGCCCCCGGGGACCAGAACAGGGGCAGAGGCGTGAGGCTCCTGCGAAGACTTCAGCTCTTCCTTGCCCTGCCCGGGGGCACCAGGCCACCGACCTCCCAGCCCCCAGTGGAGACAGGTGACCTGTTGGACCCCACACGCGGGCCCAGTCCCGTGCACCTCAGGGGATGAGGCTGGCCTGGGATGCAGTTCCAGGTGCGCGCCGGGCATCCCTACGTCCCTGGGCGCTCCCGGCACTGGCCGGGGGTGGGGAAGGTGGGGAAGAACCTTCGGAGCTGGTGGGAGTGGGGTTTCTGCAGGGACACCGCAGCTGCGTTGCTCAGCGGCTCTCGTGAACCTGGACACTCGTCCCTGTGTGGTCCGGTCCAAGACTCCTCACTGGCTCACCTCCTCGGGTCAGGAAAGGCAGACCGGACAGCAGCACAGGGACCCACCTCTGTGAACCCGCCTGCTCGTACTTACTCATGCAGCCTCCACCGGGCGGGCTGTGGGGGATGGAGAGGCCACGCTCCCTGCTCTGCTCACGTCCCCCTGGACGCAGTGGAGCTGGTCTGCACCACGGGGTCGGGACCTGAAGCCCCTGCAGAGAAGAATCCTGCCTGCAGGCGGGCGGGGGGCCACTCGCCCCACTTGTGAATGTGCGCTCCGCTCCATCACAGTTCCGAGAATCCGTGGCCCATATACTTCACACTTGGTCACCGGACCGCTTGACCCGCCATGGCAGAGGGCGCCGGGAGAGAAGCCCGTCTGTCCCTTCCGTGGCCGGCGTGTGTCCCCAGCACCTGCTCAGAGCAGCTCGCTGTCTGCTGACCTGAGTGCCGCCTTCACCGTGTGGTCAGTGCCGTGTGCACCCGCTGGGCCTCCGGGCCCCACCCGTCCCCCGTCCCGTCGGAGGGGCCCCCGTCGTGTGTCCCATGGGCAGTCTCTGGCCGTCTGGGAGGGCTGGCTGCTGTCATCCGCTTTGGGAGTCATGCAGTGTCGATGAAATGCTACTCCTCCGCCACGTTTAAAGTTTTCTGTGTATCAGGTCAGAATGTTGAGTGAGACGTCATCAGTGTCAGAGGTCGATGTGGAGGAAACTGGCATCTTTCCAGTGTAAGGTTCGCAGCGAAGAACAGGGAAGCAGCCCCCACTTATTCAGCTCAGATTCCATGTCCTGTGTTAGAATTTCAAGTCCCCCTGTAGAGAGGCTTCTGAGTTCCCAGGACGTTAGCTTCAGGGACAGCGCAGATGCCATGGCTCTTAGGAACCACTGCTGCTTGGGGCGTGGCTGCTGCCGATTTAAAGACAGACTGATTTCGTGTCCGACAGACTTTCTGAACTCGTAGTGGCTCTAAGAGTTTGTCTCATAAACCCGCCATTTATAAGGTGCGTCGTCTTGGAATAAAGGCGGTCCCGGTTTTCCTCCTGCCTCCCGACGCCGAGACGCCAGCACTGAGGCCCCACCAGCTCCCAAGGGGCTTCCCTGAAGTGAAGGCACATTTGCGTTGTGTTTCCTGAGGACGGTGTTCACCCCCAGTGACATTCCTGACGCCCCAAACCCAAGGCGCACTGTCCCTGCCCGGGAAGGGACACACAGTGTCCATCGCGGCCCCAGCCCGGTGCGGCCCGGTTTGACGTCTCAAAGCCTCGGGCTCTTGCGGTTTCCTGTCTATGAAGCATTCATCCCTGATTTTCTGAATATCTTCTTGATTTCCTCCTCCAAAGGCCAGCGGTTAGGAAGCCCCACAGAGGCGTCCCCGGACATGCCCGCTTCCCCATGGCCACCTTCCTCGCTGTCTGTGGCCTTTGGGCTGCAGCGCAGGCTGACGTCTGCCTTCTCTGTGAACCTGCCGTGAGCTCGCTTTCGCACAGAACAGAGAAACGCCTGGCGTTGTTCCCGGACGGCTGCAGGGCATGAGCCTCGAACAGTTACAGGGGCCGCTCTGCATGGGACCGGAGCGTGGGGACTGGGCCCCCACACTGACCGCAGGTCCGGTCAGCGTCCGCCCAAGGACCTCATCATGAGGTACTACTGTCTCCGCCCTGGAAGATTCTGTAACAGGTCAGAGTGCAGACCCTCGCCGCGGGGTGTTCCTTCGTTTGCGTTTTGTTTTAGGGACACAGGAACGTCACAGCGCGAGGCTCTGCTGACCGCCCTGCCACCGCCTCGTCGGCAGCCGTGTCCCCTCGCAGCCCCGGCCCTTGGGACAGCGCTCCCTCCACAGACGCTGAGGCTGGAGTTTCTGTGGGCAAGTAGGAGAGTCGGGGGCAGAAAACCATGAGCCAGGAGACTGAAAACGGAAACCGCTCTGTAATTTGGGGGAAAACATTTGTTACCGTGAATGTTCTAATGGGTCGGTGGAAAACAATGTCTTGTTAATGGCATTAGTGAGCTTGAATCGGCACAGACCTGAGAGTTTTAATTAACCGACGAGGAAAGTCAGTATCTGGGAGCCACGGTCCTGCGCAGCCCCCGGGCCGGGCCGAGGGCGGAGCAGGTGACGCCGCCAAGCCCACGGCGACGGCTCCGCGTCAGGGAGGAGTGCGGCCCGGTAGAGGCTTCGGTGTTTTCTTTCTTTTTCAATCTTCAGCTCGGGTTTTAACTGAGCAAATCTCGGGGAAGCTTACAGATGAGAAAACGGACTGTCTGAAAATAGCTTCTAGAAGCTGTGTCTTCACAGCGGTCCTTCTCCTGGTTTCAGGAGCTGCTTGGACGGATCTACTGCCCTTGACTTTCAGTTGAGGTCCGTCGGCCAGAGCCTCCGGGACAGGTCTGGCTCCTTCCAGCCTCGTGTTTCAGCTCATCTTTGACTCAGAAATGAGCGGTCCTCACGGCGTGCCTTCTGCCACCTCTGCCCCCCACAGCCAGCGCCCAGGCCTGCCACGTCACACGGCTGTCTGAGTGCCACCTTGTCAGTGACCTCCTTCAGGCCACAGGCTGGTCCTGTCTTGCCGGAAACGTCCCAAAGGCCAGAGGCTCGGAGCGCGTGCTCAGAGGGACTCAAACAAGCAAGACCCTCACGGACTTAACACTAAGTAACTCTGGGAGGTAATGTGCCTTTTCCACCATATTTGAAAGAGGCTCTGTAAGTAGGTGATGGCAAATAATACTTACCTTTTTGAAAAAGCCCTTTGAGGGGTGTGTCCTGGTCAAGTGGCAGTTGGGTGGGCCACCTCCGGCTGGCACTGTCCACACACGTCCGAAGACCCCAGATTCGTGTCCCAGGGAGCTGGGGGGGACAGGCAAGATGGACAACTAAGCAAAATAAATACATGTTTCTTCCTCCTCTCCCTGCCTGCCTGCTCGTCTTCAGCAGCCCCAGTTCTCGGCGTGTTTTTTGATCTCAGTGCTTTTCTCTCCAAAGTTGACACCCACCTGAAACCTCAGGATGTGATCTTGCCGAGAAGGAGGGGCTTTGCAGATGAAAAAGGAGGTCACCGTGGATTCAGGGTGGGCCCTAAACCCCTGGCCTGTGTCCTCCAAGAGGAGAGGCTGGGGGGACAGAGGCAGAGCCTGGAGGGACAGCCGCCAGCCAGGAACTCCAGGAGCTGCCCGTCTGGAGAGTGGGAGGTGCCGGCCCTGCAGGCCTGGGAGGAGCGTGAGGCTGCTTCCCTGGGTCTTCGGGCTCCGGAACCGAGGACAGGAGCTCTGACCGGTTACTGCATGTCCCCAGGAGAGTAACTCAGCCCCTCTTAACTCAGAGACTTCCAGACACTATACCAGCAATTCTGAAGCCGCAAGCCATGCAGTCATTCCGTGCATTACTTGTTTTTATGTTTTTACTTGGACGCCTGCCTTTCTAATCTGTTGAGCCAGCATCACTCCGGACACGGGGCCCCAAATGGTGTCGTTCTCCTGTCCCCTGAATGAAAGTGGCCAGCAGCTGGGAAACAGTCAGACTGGAAAGCACTGGGCCCTGGTTATGTGACTGGAGAACAGAAAGATTGGATTTGGAGAAGAGTCTGGTGAAAACCCTTATTTCTTAAGTAAAACTATCGATTAAGTCTCGATAGCAAGGAAGTGGAATTTGTTGTGACCAGTCTCGCTGAGCAAGACAGAAAGGTCCCCTGGAGATAGTTAGAGGTAATCAGAGCCAAAGAAATGTTTGCGCTCCATTCCGGGACCTCTGAAGGAGGAGGCCCCGCCGGCAGCGTCAGCGACAGTCCGCAGGAGGACGGGGTCAGGGCAGGGAGGGCGTGCAGACCGGGGCCGGCGGGGCCGATCACGTGCCTCCTTGCGCCCAAGATCTTGTGGCAGCAGGTAAGAGGATGGCACAGGTGTAAGTCGGGGAGATGGTTGGACACAGACAGGGCACGGGGCCCCCCGCCCACAACGTGGTTACATTCAAAGGTGGCATCAGCCTGGCAGAGATGAGACCAGAGAGCAGCCAGAGTCCTCTTCCAGGGACACCCAGGCTGACAGCACAGACGGGCCCGGGGCAGAGCGAGTCACACGGCGGGAACAAGTCACGACGCAGAGGCGCCCGCACTCAGAAACAGGACACGACAAAGGGAACTCTTGTCTCAGTTAAGAAAAGCCAACACCAGCGAAGCAGAATAAACCAGAAAAAGACATTACAATGATATCTTAAGATTCGAAGGGCAGTGAGATACCTAAAAATAGAAGATCGCAGGAAGCCAAGAGCGCGAGCGAATTCTTACCAACCACATGTTCTCCGCGGGCCGGACGGAGCAGGGAGACCCGACCGGTGGGTGTGACCACGGAGGTCAGGACAGTCTGCAGCCCTGGAGCAGGTCCCGAGGCTTCATTTACTCAGCGAGTCCCCACGGGGGACGTCAAAGACTGAGCGCCTCAAAATGTCAGTAGGAAGCGGGAGGAAGAGGGGAGGGAGAAGACGTCCCAGAGACGCCACATTCCTCAGTGAAAGTGAAGCCACGCGTGCAGCGACGGCGCGTGACGAGTGCGGGCTGCTTGTGCTCCGAGACATCACCTGATGGCGTTTCAGAGCTGCCAGGAGGATGCATATAATTTGCTAATTCCATATAAAAAGATACTTTCCTTTTCATTGAGTTTATCCTCTAAAAAAATCCACTTTCCTCTCCGGTTAAACTAATTACAGGGGCCTGCTCATTCCTTCCTTGTGAAGCTTGTAGGCTCAGAAATCATTAACTGCTCATTTGAAATAGAAATTATCTATTATGTTGGATTATGTGTGTCTATTCTAAAACGTCCTGTTAGAAGAATACATTATCATATAATAAACCGATCTCTAAACGCTGGTCTCCCCATGGGCTCAGGCTGGAAAAGAAGGATTCGCTCTCCTCTCTCTCCGACAGGACAGGCAGCCGTGGCTGTGGCCGCAGAGCCCCAGGCGAGGGGCGGGCTCGGCCTGGGCGGCAGGTCCTGTGAGGAGAGGTGGACCCGGGCAGGTGCGTGGGGCTGGGATCCCGAGCGTCCACCAGCCGTTACGCAGCCACCTGTCACACACGGAGCCACACGCACGCCGAGGCGTCGCCGGAAGGCCCAGGGCACCTGAGACACCAAGCCTGCCCTGGGCACCGGTTCAATGGCGACACACACGGCCGCCGACAGGCCCAGCAGGCAGGCTCTGCACTGCCCCTAGGTGCTCCAGGCCGAGGTCCTGTCTCCATCTCGTCCCCAGGACGGGGGGCCCTGCCGACCTGCTCTCTGGGTGGGCTGGGCAGCCCCACACCGGCCTCCACACAGTCTGACAGCGCGGTCAGCGGGGCAGACGGGCCTGGGAGGCCATGCGTCTCGTCTGGCCGCCTTCCCCGGCCGAGCAGCGCCAGCACCTGTGCCCGCTGGGTGCCTGCTGGTCCCCCAGGCGGCCAGCAGCATTCTTCAGCTTCATGTGTGCACACATATCCAGGGATGTGACGGCCGGGGATGGGGACACTGCTGCCCCTTGGGACTCAAGTACTGTGGACGCAGGAGAGGGCATCACGGCGGGCAGTGCAGTGCGACCGTCTTCCAGTCTCGCACTGGGAGGAAAGCAGCTCTGCTCCTGCGCAGCCACGCTGGTCCTCAGCGACAGTGGCCCCTGCAGACAAGTGTCACAGGACAGAATGTGACAGCTCTCGTTAAAAACAGCCCACATTCACTCGCTTCGATTTCTCCAGGACTTCTCACAGTCACATGCAGCCACCCTGGAAACTCTTGCCTTGGAGTGACCACGTGTCCCTCTCCACGCGGAGTGGCAACGAGAAAGTGTTTCCTCGGAAATGACTCCCCTTTGAGTCCGGCTCCCCGATGCGCGTCTGCGGCTGATGCCCTCCTGCGACGTAGGCGAGAGGCCAGACGCGCTCCGTGTGGCCTGTGCCGCACGTCATTTCTGTGCCGCAGACGATGAAGTGAGGAACCAGGGAGTCGGAGGAGACACCCGTCACCTGGGCTCCTGCCGCCACCCGGCCCGCGGTCCTCGGGGAGGGGCCCTGTATCAGCGCCCGCACCCCGGGGAGGAGGCCCGCGGCCTCCGGGGACACGCCAGGCGACGCCTCGTCGCCGAGCTCCAGGCTGCACGGCATCACATCTGCATATTTATTTCACCTCTTAAATGAAATCCAATTTGAGGCCATTAATATTAATGCGCTGAGATAATTCTGACGATGAATTAATAACGCACTTGGCCTCTCGGTGTGCTGTTTGCTCTCACGTTTAATGGCGCTCCGAGCAGCACAGAGGCCGGGGCACAGCCGCTCGCCTGGAGCCTGGAGCGGGACCACGTCAGCGTGCTCTGCGGTCATGACAGGCGTTCCCAGCGATCGGGCGGAGAAGCAGTTCTCCGTCTCCGCCACACGCGTCGTCACCGATCCGGGAGCGTCTGCACACAGCGTCTCACCCAGGGCCCGCGTGCGTCACGTGACTGAACTTTCCCCGCCCGGTGGTTTCGACCCCACGGCAGTCTGTCCCTCACGGGGCGGCGGGCCCGTCCCGTCGTCCAGACGTCGTTGGACGTGGGCGCGCAGGGGCACTGTCCTGGGGCCAGCCTCTCGCCAGCTAATCTCGGGCTCTGGGTCTCCAGTTGTTCCAGTGAAGATAATTTACCCTTCACAGTCTGCAGGATCACTCAGCGAAAAGACCACTTAACTCCAATTAAGGCGATTTAGTAGGAAACTAAATACACGTTCAGTCAGCAGCCTTCCGGCAAATACGTGGGGAAGCCTGTAACGAGGCCGTTTCCCAGCTGATTGAAAACAGCGTCCTCAGCCACCTGCAGCGCCCTTACCTCTCCCACCGCCAGCCCCTCGACCGCACGCCGACTCCGCTGCGAGGCAGACGCCGTGCCCGTGCGCAGCGTGGACGCGGCCAGTGCGCAGGGGCCTGCAGACACTGCCTGGAAGGGACTGCACGGGAGGGTCCACGGTGGCCCAGACAGCACACACCGCGCCGGTCGCTGCTTCGGATACAGCGCGGAGGCCATGCGCCGGGGTCAGTCCAGGGCGGCCTGTGCAATCCGCGGACGACGGGGAACGGCTGCGTGAGCCTCGGGGAAAATCCGCCCTTCGCCCTGGAAGCCGCGTCTGACTTTTCTCCATCGCGAGACCAGAGGAGAAAGCTTCTCTCACTGAGCAGCCGGCGGGTGCGGGGAAGTCAGCAGAGAGCCGGACGGGGCGGCCACACACCCGCCCACAGGGGTACGTGGGGACCCGCCTCCCAGGGTGTGAGGGCTCCTGGAGTCCCTGTCAGGGACCGTGAAACGCACGGGTCCAGCAGGAACGCACCCGTCAGGCTGTGCGGGGAAGCGCAGTGGGATCCCGGCCAGGAGCACACTCGCAGGCGTGTGCACGTGTGTGCGTTTCCAGACGTAAGTGCACACACACGTCACTGTGCACTCAGAAAACGCAATCCTACAGCTTTCACTTGTCGTTTAGCCTCTTGAAGAAAGTGTGTTCTTAGCTCTGATGACGCGCTCTGCGCGGCGCAGAGGGCCCGCGGAGTCGCGCAGGGGAAGCCAACACCGTCTGTCACCGTGAGCGGCTCCGCCTGCCGAGCAGCCGCGGGCAGGGACTGGCTGCAGGTCTGAACCCCGGACGCTGTCGCCGGCACCTGCCCGCGCTGGCCGGACGCCTAGATTTTTAACTGGGTTCTAACTCGCGTTTGGCTCAGAAGACGATACAGGTAATCGTGCACGATGGTCAGGCGCCCGGGCTCACCTGCGGTCGCATCTTCGGGTTCACGGCAGAAGTTTCCACTAATGCAAACAAGGTGCCACGGCTGTCTGGACCCCGAGGAGAACCGACCTGCTCCCGCTCCCGAGGTCTCAGGTCCGCCCGGGGCTGCTGGAGCCGCGCGCCCGGCCGCCGAGCCCTGGACCCTCCGGGGGGCGGGGGCAGGGGCAGGAGCCGGAGGCCAAGGCGCCGGGATGAGCGAGGGGCCCCCACACGGCACCTTGTCCCCGGCGCCCAGGCTCTCCGAAGGGGTGCAGCGTGAACATGTGGCTGAAGAACGGGGCGTTTCTGCCCGTCCCCGCCCCTGGCTCTGTGGGTCAGAGGCCGCTGGATGCTGGGAGAGGACACGGGAAACAGGAAAAGGCGCTTCACGTTTTAAACGTGCGCATCATTTCCCTCCAGCGCCCTGCGGGAGCCGTCCTCAGGGCGGTCGTGCCCGCCGGCCTCCCGGTGCAGGGACGCCTCCACCCGAGCCGCGCGGCTGCAGAGGGGGTGCCCATCCCTCGCGGGGGATCCCACACGGACACCGAGGTACAGGAGCGGAAGGCGGGCTGCGCCAGGGTGGCCGACCAGCCCCGCGCCCAGGTGACGACGAGCACGGGATCGCATCTAAATCAGCTCAGCTGGCTAGGAAGCCGAAGCCTTTGGCTGAACACAGATTGACTTAATTCTTTCAGTAATGACTCGGGCTGAGCGCTCGTCCCCACAAGAGGGAGAAGGCCGGCAGAAGAGGGAAAGCCTCCCCGCCCTGGTTCCCTGGACTCTGCTCCAGGCAGAGCCTAGAAATATTTTTTTAATCGAGATTCTCCACGGCAGGCCTCTCCAAATGCCAGTATCCATCATCGCTGACGGGATCAATAGCTGTGTTTTGGCCCCAGTCCCCTTCAGAGATGGCATGCCACCGGTGACAGACAAATGTCACAGTTAAGCAAAGTATCCGGCCAGACCTCGTAACATTTTTATTGATTTTTGTTGTGCAAATAATGTCTTTTTGGGCTGAATAAATGGCTTTGAGCCAAACAGTCATTGTTTATGATTCCAAAATGCAATAAAGGGACAGGAAATATATTACGGCCAATGTCTCAAGGCACACAACATAATCATCCTTTGGTAGTAAAAACTGCCCGTCTGAAGCCGAGAGCGCATATTTATCCACGCTTAAAGGCGCCTGTAGGACTTGCAAATCTTACACAAAATGTCCTGTTAGGAAACAGATGACTGTGCCCTTTAACCTATAGAATAAGTACTAGAAAACCAAGAAAAAAAATAAGCACACTATTTCTTCAATCAATACAAAGGCAACAGTTTATTATACTCCTTTTCCATGAAATATCAAAGTCGCCAAAGCGCTGGGCATTCGCTTTCAAAGGACACACATCACACCCTCCCCGACTTTATCAAATGCTGCACCATCAGAAAATATGAGTTTAAAAAAAAAAGAACCTGTAATCTTTCACGATAATGGCAGCTTGTTTCCTTTGATAAGGCCACAGAAAACCGACAGTAAAGACTCGCCCTGCGCTGACCTCGTCCTGAGTCCGCTGCCGGGCCTGCCCGGGGTCCGTGTCTGCCTCTCCCCAACCCGCCGGCGTCGTGTCTGCAGGCTGCGGAGGAAGCTGCGGAGGGACGCGCGGGGCCCTGTGGGCCGTGTGACTCGTCCACCGCATGCCTGGCCATGCGCTCTGCGGGGCCTCGTACGGAGACCAAGCCACCACGCCGGACCCAGGGGCGAGCAGGACTTGGCGGGTCAGCCGCGCTCCATGTCCTGCACACGCGGGCAGTGTTCCCAAGCAGGTGTCCCTCTTCTCTCCTGCGAGGAACTGCTGGAGACTGTGAATTTGCTCCCCGATTCGCTGCGCGTGCTGAGGCTCATCCTCGCACTTCATAACGTCATCTGAGCACTGTTTTCTCTCCGCAGAGGTTCGAGGCGCATTCAGGGACTCGGCCACTTGTTTATACCCTTTTTCCTCTGTGCGCCCCTCGGTCAGCACAGCCGTCTGCGTTTTCAAGCAGCGTCTCTCACGTGCTGGCGTGAACGCAACGTGATAACACAGGCAGGCGAGCCCTGCGCTGACCGGCGATCCTCCCCCCACGTCACCGCGCTCGGCTGGTCTTCGCTCCGCGGGCATAACCTGCGCCGTCTGCCCGGGAGGCAGAGTCCGGCCTGGCCGCAGTCCCTCCCACGAGCCGCCAGCCCTCGGCCATGGACAGGAGGCCTTGATCTCAAATGTGTACCTTCTTTTTCTTATTTCTAATAAACGTGGCTGTTTGTTCAAAGCGTGTTTCTCTGTGTCTTACAAGGTGCCGTGACTGACTACATTGTCCACACAGTCTTGTGATTTCCCTTCTGCGGTTTCTTCGTGTCCTGCCTGCTGGACAGATGTCCTCCGTCTCCCAGGCGGCGCAGCTGGTCCAGTTTCCGCTCTTCGTGCGGCTGCTGGCGCTGCTCGTTGTCAGTGCCGGGGAGACTGTCCCCGGGCCACAGTCTCTCCTTCCCTGTTTCTCTGGGGGGACACAGTGCCGGCTGCTGACCTGAGCGAGTCCTCAGTTTCCCCACTCACACAGCTCCGAGCCTCAGGGGTTTGCGCGGGGTGTGCAGAAAAGATGAACCAGCAGCCTTTCTCAAAGGGCGGCCTCCACGCGGGAGGTGCTCAGGGTCTTCCCTGGACCCCCGCCCTCTGTTCTTATCGACTCATCCGGCCTTTCTGGCAGCTTCACGCCTCCCCCTGCTGGTCCTCGGCATGGCCACCTCGAGGGTCTTGTACTCCCTGCCTTAGAGAATCTCTCCACGTTCTCAAAAACATCAGCTGTCAGCTCAGTGGAGGCTTTATGGGAACTTGGCGCTTGGAGTCCGTTCTGTTGCAGGTCAGTTTGGGGACTGGCCACCCGGCAGGGTCCTCCGGGGACCTTTCTCTCTGGTCCTGAAGAACCACTCCCTGTCCTGTGTCCTGCACGCATCTGAGATGATCTTCCTGGCTCTGGTTCAGTCCCTGTGACAGCAAGTACAGCCTCTGCCCTCTCCGTTCTCTGGGCCACGTCCTGTGCGGAGGCCCCGTCGGCCCCGGTCGCCCAGCGTGGGTGACTGTCCCTGACGAGTCGGCCTGGTGGCCTCTGCAGCTCCAGGGCAGCAGTCATTTCCTGGAGCGTCTGCGACTGCGGCCTCTGAACTTTCCCCACCATGTCAACTGGCTTTGCACAGCGGCTGGAACATCCAGGGTGAAGTTCTCCGACAGCAGCAGGCCCTCGGCCGTAAATACCCTGCGGGGTCCCTGCCAGGCCGCTCTTCCCCCACCAGCCTGGGGCTGGAGCTGCTGGGCAGAGAGAGGGAGTCTTTCAAATCTGTTTTTCCGATTTGGAGCCAGCATGTGGAGACAGCCGTGCAGGTCAAATCTGGAAACGGTGTCCAACAAGCCTCCTTCTAGAAGCTTCCAGCTGTTTCTAGAACTCAGCCAGCAGTATGTGTTCGCATCAATGGTGGCAATTTAAGTGACGGAAGTTAAGGAAATAAGTATTTCAAACTTATTGAATGTGTGCTAATGATCAGAGTCGATTATTTAAAGTCTTCAGTTCAGACTATTTCTGTTTCTAAAAAAAAGCATTTGTAGAAAACCGCACAGTTACCCCAGAAGTCGCCTCTCCATCGAGTGGCCTGGCCGGAATCACTGTGTTTCTCTCTGCGCACTGGAGGCGTCCACGGACACCCCGCGCCTGGCTCGCTCTCTCTGGCTGCGATCAGGACGGTCAGGACGGTCAGGAGTCACCGGCCGCTGCACCCAGGGCACCAGCGCTCGGCAGACGCTTCACAGCTGCTCCTCCTGCAGACCCCGCTCCTGGCGTCTCAGCAGCGCCCCCAACGGGTCCCGGTGACCATCGCTGTTCTCGGAAGCATCGGGGTGTGCGTGGCAGCAGGCCCCCCACCACGGTGGGCACTGGTCAGTCTGCAAGTCAGGTCTCATTCCTGTCTTCTCCCTCCGCATAGACGGGTCACCTGCATCTTTTCCTCGGGCTTCCTCTGAGCCCTCCAAGAATGCTGAAAAGACAGGACAACGCAGTGCGGACGAGGTGGCAGGCGCTCCCTCGGGTTCAGGCATCGGCGTCCCCCAGCCGGGTCTGGAAGGAGCCCGCTCCACGACCCGACTGTCCACACACAACGCCTGAGCTCAGAGGAAAGACGACTGGGCGCCGCTCAGGCCAAACATGCCGCCACGAAGGCGCTAAGGCCAGGGGTCTCCACGGAGCGGGTGGCACACATTCCGCCCCTGTTGTGGGCAGACCCTCCACCGAGCCGCCCGCGTGCTCGCCACATGGCGAGGGACACGCGTGGAAGACCCGTCAGGGTAGAGGCAGACGTGGTCAGCAGCTCAGGTCACCTGAAACGCCTTCGCCAAGCAGGAAGCCAGTCACCAGGTCACACCAGGCGTGATAGTCATGACTGGAAGCGCCCAGAAAAAGCCAAGAGCAGAGCCCATCCTCCGGCATCTGCCAGGGCGGCGCGGGACGGGGCTCTGCTTGCCGTGGGCGACGTGGACATCGCCTGTGAGACGGCAGCTTCGAAGGCTCTAACTCACATGCGTCTCGATGTGCACACAGAAGTGGGTGCCTTTACCCTGAAGACGCAGCGCAGGACAGTCCTGCAGAGGGAGCGCTGCCCGTGCTCTCGTTTCAGGACCGCTCTGGCAGGAGCCCTCGGAAGGCTGCCCACTCGTGCAAGAGGGTCCCCACGAAGCCAGGGCAGAGATGCCGGCGTCCCGGGTAATCTAAGTGCTTTTCCGAGCCCTTTGCTTCCCTGTCAGTGGGGTCAGGAGACCCCACGGCCCGCAGTCTCGGCTGGGAAGCTGCAGGGTCTGTCCTTGCCTTGGCGGGACCAGGAACGCAGTTTGCCTGGTGGAGTCCCTCCGGCAGCGGGGCCAGCAGATGGACAGTCCAGAGCTGACACCCCGGCTTCCCGGCGCAGCAGCCACTGCCAGCGCTGAGCCCGCCATGCCCCTGGGATGTGTGGGGCGCCGCAGGACACACGTGTCACCCGGCGCAGGCTCTGGCTCACAGCGGCCACTCGGTAGATGCGGCGCTTCATCGGCCTCCCTCTGCAGCCGAGAATGTAGAAACCATGGACCTGGCGGTGACCTCGGGTATCTGACTAGTCGTCATCCAGCAGGGGAGATGACAGCGTCGTCTTGTCTTGTCGAAGCTTGTGCATCCGTGTCAGCCACAGCAGGTGGCTTTGAGGACGAGACACCTGGCAGAGGCCCTTGGCTAAGGGCGCCATGCATTTCCCGTCCTCGGCCCACATGGCCCACCATTGACCAAGCACCAGGGCAGGCAGAGTTCGAGATGGCTTTACATCCCACATCTCCTGGGCGACTGGAAACCTCTCCCGTGGACCTGGAAAAGCTGGACAAAGACAACACACATGCGCCAGCAGGACACCACCACGGACACCTTAGAGTGGTCACACCCTGCCCGTGTGCTGACCATACTGCGTGCCGGCGGGGACGCGGAGCCACGGGGGGGCTCCCATTGCTGGTGGAAAGAAAGTGGTGCAGACACTTGGGAAGTTTGGTGGCTTCTTCCAAAACTAAGCCTGTGGCCCAGCAACCACACTCCTGGGCATTTACCCAAAGGGGCTCCACTCCGCCCACACAAAACCTGCACACAGATGCTGATAACAGAGGTGGCCATTGTCCCAGTGAGGAAGAGATGGGCCTTCAATCCAGTGGCGGAGGGAGGGAGCTTTGCAGTTGTTGCTGAGCAAGAGAAGCCAGTCTGGACGGTTACACACCTTGGATTCCATCCACCGACTGTCTGCTTGAAATCCACGGGGACAGTAGAAACCCGCTGGCGTCCTGGGGACCGAGGGAGGATGGGAGGAGAGGTGAGACAGGAGACTTTTAGGGCGGTGAGAAGCCGGGCACTGCATGATGGACACCGCACACCTGTCCACACCGGGAGTGAACTCTCGTGTCAACTGCAGACTCTGGACGGCGATGACTGTCCAGCCGGCTCATCCATGGTACCATTGTCCCCTCTGATGGAGCAGCTGATCCAGCAGCTGGGAGCTGTTGTGGGGACAGGAGGTGTGTGGGACATTCATCTACTCTCTCCTCACCTTTGCCATGGACCGAAAACTGCTCATAAAAAATTAAGTCTGCACAGCTGTTTAAATGGATGCAATGTGGACAGTCGCAGGTGTTGGGGCTCTTCCCAGCGTCGCCGGTGGCCTTCGGCGTCTAACGTGACAGAGACAACCGTGGAGACAGCTGTAGGGAGCCAGGCTCCGGCGGGAAAGGAGCCTGCGTGGGCTGCGCTCCATCGACGCGCACTTCACGCCGCGCGGCCAGCCCACCGGACGTGGGTTCCTGCCGCAGCCGGGAATGCGCAGGTGACGGGGCGTACAGGTGACGGGGCGCGCAGGTGACGGGGCGCGCAGGTGACGGGGCGGCCGGGGGAGAGGGGTCGGAGGGAGGTCCCGCGGGAGACTCAGAGGGCAGTGAGCGAGGCGCAGTCAGAGCAAGTCCCTTATCAGACACACGATTTGCAAATGTTTCCTCTCATTCTGTCCACCGTCTAGTCTGACTTTCTGACAGAGCCCTTTGTCGCGTCTGCGTGTTTAATTCTGATGAAGGCCAGTTTCTCTGTTCTGTCTACGATGGGTCACGCGTTTGCCGTCCTACCTGACAATCCATTGCCGAACCCTCGGTCTTGAAAACTCAGCCCTACGTTTTCTTCTAAGTGTTTGATCGCCTTGTTCTCACATGCAGGTCGTGGACCCGTCTGAGCTAACTTTGTGTGCGGCGTGAGGTAGGCGTCCGGCTTACGAGCCGGTGGTCCCAACACCGTCTGTTGTCAAAGCCGTTCCTTCCCTGCTGAACGGCAGTGACGCCCTCGTGCAGAATCACAGACCCAGCCTCTTCCTGCACTCAGGCCTCGGCCATCGCCGCACGCGTGCGGCACCCGCGTCTCCCCCGCAGTTTCTCTGTGGCAGGTTTTGAAATAGGGTCGTGGGACACCTTCCTATTCTGTTCTTTTTCAAAATTGCTTGAGCCCTTCTGGGTCCCTTATGACAGCCACATGAATTCTACAGTCAGCTTGCACCGTCTACGAAGAAGTCAGATGGGAAGCTGCTGGGGGTGGCATTGAATTTAAAGGCCAGTGGGGACGAATTGCCATGTCAGCAGCTGTGAGTATTCCAGCCCCTGAGCATGGAGTCTTCGCCCACCTACATTATAGGTGCGTCGCATTTCTCTTTTTCCTTTTGTCGTGACTTTCTTTATTGAGTTCATGCTGGTTGACGAAACTGTAAATGTAGAAGAGCAGGTTCACTCGTCATCAAATGCCTGATCTCACACCACGCCCGCCACCAAGCCCCCAGGAGGCGTTGCCCGCGGCCCAGGGACCCGCCACCAAGCCCCCAGGAGGCGTTGCCCGCGGCCCAGGGACCCGCCACCACTGCTGCTTCCCTGCTTCTCATTTCTTTCAGCAACGTTTTATCAACTTCAGAATAAAAAGTTTACATTTTAAGCTTGTTCCTAATTTGTTTTTTTGAAATTACTCTAAATGAAGTTATATCTTAATATCACGCTTGCATTTTTCACTGTACTTTCTAATCAGAAACAGTTAGGTTTTTAATATGTTGATCTGGCGTCTTGCCGCCGTGCTCAGCGCACGCGTTGTCTTTACCAGGGTTTTAGTGGGTTGCTAAGGTTGTGTACACACACAGCCGTGTCATCTACTTCTTCCTTTCCAGTCGTGAGCTCCTACTTCTTTTTCTGGTCCCGGGGCCCCGGCTGGACCCTCCAGCTCCACACCGAATAGACGTGCGAGCAAGACTCTGTGTCGGCCTCTGAAGGGAGGCGTCCAGGCTTCGACAGCAAGGAGAGCAGACATGGGCCTTGTGAAGGCTCCTGAGGCAGTCGCGCTGAGTCTCACTAGGGACCAGACACAGCGGACCCAGGGACCATGTTTCCCTCACCAGAGTGAGAGGTTTGCACCTGACCCCTCAGCTGAATTCCAAACATCTTATTACGCTCAGCATTTGGGACCCTCACGACCTCCAAACTGGCCTGTCCAGTCCCTCCCAGGTCGCCCAGGAGGCCACGCGCCAGCTGACCCGGTCAGTTCCTTGTTCCCCAGTGACTTCCTTATGTCTCTCCCACGTCTAACAATCGCCGGTTCTCTAAGACTGGACGGAATTTGCCCCGAGAGCTCAGATCATTTAGGTTTGGAAGTAGCCTCTAGTCTGAGAGTAATTTCTGTCGGTGTCGCACACGCAGATCTGCTCTTCCTGTTTGGTGCAAACTGGTTCAGGAAGAAGCAGCTCTTACAGCCCTGGACGTGCCCTTCTGGGTCCTGCACAGCGCAGGTGGACCCGAAAGTGGTGGAACAGAGAAGGGTGTGAGCAAAATGAAAGTGTAGAATTTTAGGGCAGTAAACTCGGCTACTGGGATGTCCCGGGACAGGGACAGCCCCTGGCATCTGCAGAGAGTTTTATTTTCAAGATGGTTTCACACCCGTTGCACTAACTCTTGAGCAAAGTTCACAACAAGTGAAGCCCTCAGAGGAGCGTGCTGTGCCGATGGGGAAGGCGGCCCCGTGAGCTAGGACAGCCGGCCGCAGACAAGGTGCCGGCCACTCGGGCAGGGCAGTGACCAGTTGTCGCCGTCCGCTCCCTGCGGGGAGCGGTGCATCTGCAATGGAAGATTCACGAGGAAGGAAGGCAGCGAGGGCTCAGTCATGCCTGCCCTGTGCTTTCAACACAGCACATCCTGTACTCACCTGGCGCCTGCGATTCTTGGGTGTGGAGATGCAGACACCTGCCCTGCAGAGCTCGCCGTCTTTCAGGTGATCAGGACCCCGTCCTCTCTGAGAAGACGCCTCTCCTTGCTGGAGAAATCCCCTTTGGGGCAGAGTACTTCCATTCAGCCACTGTCCATGGCCCCTTAGAACTGGGAGTGTATGGTAAGCATTCAGAAAGCCAGCAGCCCGGTCCCTCCGGGGTCCTAGAGACGCCGTCGGCTTCGGAGCCTGGCAGCGCTGAAGTCCCGGGCAGTGACAGCTCCGCTGGGCCCGGCCGGGCCGGTTCTCAGGCAAACTCGTGACTTCCTGGAGGGAGGAATCCAGGCTGAGTCCGTCCGCCCAGAAGGCGTCTGCATTGGCTCTTATCTGTGCTGCAGGCAAAGTCTTCGTCAGTGAAGTCTTCCTCGTGTCTCTTCGTGCAGAGTTAGTGAGAACGCGTCTGCTCTCCAGAATCAGCCAGGGAGCCGGAGTACTTCCATCTGGGGGTTAAGCAGAGGCCGGACTCATTCAGATGCAGCGCGAGGGCTGGACGCACCGCCCAGGACAAGCCCTCCTGCGCGCTTCGGCGTCCGCAGGTCCGACAGCTCTGAAAGCCGCCTTCGGAACCGGCCTGTGTTCTGTCTTCAAGTCCCTGCTGCTGGGTCTGTCAGAAATGACATTGTGTATCTTTTGCAAGAGCAGAGCGACTGAAGCCCAAATAGAAACCTGCAAGAGTGGCTCCTCGTCGAGTTCTCGAACTGCTCCTGGGGGACCCCAGGGGGCCGGGCACTGAGCCGGCAGAGCGGGCCAGCCTGGGTGATGGGGCTTTGAAAGGATGCCGTTCAAACCCTGCAGACATGAAAGGCGGCTCCACAGGCTCCGAGCTGACCGTTAAGCATTTCCATATGACAAAGTCCTCTCCTGAGGTCTGGCCTGCCCGGAGAGCCTCTGGCAGATCTGAGGGGCACGCTCTGTGCTCCTCTGCAGGCGCCACGAGGGCCTTTGAAACGGACTTGAAATGCCTTCTGCGGGGGAGTCTCCATGCAGAGGGGCAGGTACAGAACACGGCGAAGCCAAGTGCTCATCTAAGCAGGCCTTTGGAATTCAAAGGAGACAGCGGGAAGGAGAGTAAATCATGGGATATAAAGTCCATTCTGCTGGCTGAGACTCCATCTTGCTGATGCACTGCTGATCACGCCCGTGCAGGGCGCCCAGATTTATTCATTGATTTAAAATGCGAGGACAGGGGTCTCCCCTCCACCTCCTGAAGACTCTGAGAGGCCCCTCTGACTAGATCAGGTCTAACTGGGGAAACCGCCGGTTGTTTTTTGACTTTTTCCCTACTTTGTTGGTGTAATCATTGTTTCTTGACCTTTTCGTCCCTTTTAAAATGCATGCTGAAAGCCAGTGAATAGAAATAATTCACTCATTATAAAGTGCATTGTTTTATCGCAATATTTCTGCCCCGGGTTTCATTCATTGCAAGCAACTGACAAATGATTTTCCACTGATTGCAAAAGATTTTGTTTGCAAATCTTTGCAAGGCAATGAGAATCTGCTTATACTCAAAAATGGAAAGGAAATAGAATCTCCTGAAAGGACTTATTTATTTTACTTGAGGTCTGAATGCTTTTTCATTTTGAAGAAAAAGACATGAGATGTTTCCTGATTCTTCAGCACAATCCTCTTCAAACAGGACCTTCACCAAAGAGAGAAAAGCAGAACGAGGTGGGCGCGGGTGGACGGACCTGGAGTGCACCCGCGCCGGCCAGGACCCAGCGCCTTCTCCGCTCCGGCCCACCGCACCCGGGTCAGCGAGCAGAGCCGCACGGGGCCCCGCTTCCCTGCCTCGGGCGGCGGAGAGCGGCCAGCGTGTGGACGGGCCCCCAGAGCGTGAGCGACTCCCCCAGCCGCCCTCATTCATTCAAGACGCCCGTGGCACCGGTTTCACCGGGTGTGTTCGCAGGGGGCGAAGCGCTGTGCTGTCGTCGAGCCCAAGCGTCTGGAACGGACAGGTGACCAGCTCAGGGGGAGCGGGAGTCAGTTGTCCTAAGCGCCTGTGGAAAACTGATGAGGACATATGTCCATCCGCTGGAGGAAGCTGCCAGATGGACTTGGGGGAGCCCTTCAGAGGCCGCTTCGTCCCACGCTGGCTCACCGTGGACGCGCCCTGTGCATGGTCAGCGCCCGAGAGTCAAGTGGGCGAAGGCTGTGCCCACGTGCAGCAAGCGTGCTGTCCCGCCAGCATTGCAGGGACGAACGTGCCCGCCTCCTCGTCTGCGCGGTGGCCACGTGCGGACACTTCAGCACTGAAGTCCTATCTGTATAAAGATGGTGAGCGGGTTGGCGTCAATCATTTTATTACCAAAAGACATCAAATATCTCTCCAGCCACGGGAGTGCCACCCCTCTCCCCGGCACGAGACTCCCTCTGACCTCTGACTGCCCGCTCTGCGCCCACAGCCCCTCGAACGGCTCCCTCTGACCGTGAGAAGCTTTGTCCTTTCCTGGTTTGCTGGGCACCCTGGGACCTAAGCCTAATCGCCCCCGAGCCTAGACCTCGCTCGAACCCCCGCGCCCCCAGAGAGACCAGCCCGGACACGGTCCCCACACAGAGGACTCAGCCCTGCGTGCAGTGGGTCGGTGGGTCCGCGCCGGGCTCCTCGGGGTTTTCAGAGCGAGCCTGTGACCCCAACATACCACTAAGTGCCACTGGGCCCAAGAGCAGGAGGGACAGGGACACGGTGGCTCCGGCCTCTGAGCAGCCCGGACGCGCAGGCCGCGGGGACGCACTGGCTGCCCACAGCCAGGCCCCTGCCACGCGCTCTAGGAAGCGCCCTTCCTGGAGGGTCCCTGGTGGTGGGTTCTTGGCTCCCATTTCCAGATGAAGAGACGGAGGCCCCATGGGACAGTGTTGTGACAGGGACGCATTCCAGCGGCACGGCTGTGACTTCAGCGACTGCAGAAAGCCCTTGTCCCCCGGGGACAGGCTCCTGCGTGGGGCTGTCGGGACACGTGGGTGTAGAGAGGGAGCCCCCACAGCTGGAGACGGGGGCCCCGGACCAGGAGCCCCACAGCTCATCAAGGCCTGAGTGACCCAAGTCCCGCTGTGCGGAGAGGAGGCCGGGAGCAGGAGGAGCCGCCTCCAGAGACGGCAGGGCCCTCCGCCTGCACAGCTGCCCCGCAGCCCAGCCCAGAGCCCGTGGGGCCGACTGGGGCCGAGCGGCCCTTCCCTGGCCGCAGGGTGGACTGGCGTGGCCCAGAGACCCTGGGCCAGCTGCCAGAGCAGAGGTGCCCGGGAGTCAGGAAGACACGGGACGGTCACGTCCAAGATTTCTAAAACCCACAAAGAATTTCCCAGGTACTAAGTCGCTTAAAAGCAACCAGCAAGAAAGATCTCACCTCTAAACTCACTTTTCCGAAAACTTTGTTTAAAAAAAAGACACAGCAAATATTCACGCTATTTTCAAACTGCACGGATGGGCAGCTCTGCAGAGGTGGCGGCGCCTTGTGGTCCGGAGAAAACGGTCCACTCGAGCTGCGCGCCGAAGATTGTGCATATTTGCAAGTCTCAATGCTGTCAGATTACTTTGCCGGGCCGCGTCCTGGTGGCCTTGCAGGTGAGTCTGCCAAAGCCAGTCCACACGCGTCCCAAGGGCCGGGGCTCGAGGCCGGGACAAGGGGAACATCCAAGATGGACAGCTGAAAACAATAACAACAAGCTTCTCCCTGCCTCCCTGCCTCCCTGCCTGCCTTCTCTCCTGCTGCACGTTTCTGATAAAGAGACAGTCACTTGGCCAAAGTATCGTCCCAATGTCTCATAGCAGCAGATGAAGGGACTGCGCTCATCAATAGCTGAATAAATGACAGGCCGTTTCCAGTGTCTCCTCCGCACCCTGATGTGAGCGGCCTGCAGAGCCCCGCACCCCGCTGCCTCCGCAGGGGCCGGGAGCCACCGCAGCCCGTGGTCTGTCCCTTTCGTGAGCATTTCGCTTCAAACGCCACCCTGGCTTGGTCACCACAGCGGCTGTCTCGGTGTGAGGAGGTGATGGTCCTGGCCCGGACGTTAATGTCAGCGCTGTCCCTCACATCCTGCTACCTGGCATTTACTTAGAGTCGTCCACCCAGGCCCAGGCTGGGTGTGGGCTCCATGCCTCCGAAATTAAGAGGGCGTGTAAGTGAAAGGCAACCGGACCCCCTTCCGACTGGAGTCCCCCTCTGGGCGGCCCAGCGATGGCCGCAGTGAGATGCCGCAGCCGCTCCAGAGAATTCGCGGCAGAGAGGCCATCCCGTGACGGGCGATCCCGTGACGGGTGACAAGGAGCGGTTACTATGACAACAGATGGGGTCAGATAACAAAATGAACAGGCACTTTTGATCTTCAAAAAATCCTCTTTGCTCTGCTCTCTCCCCTGTTATCCGCACACTCCATCACCTCACAGATAACACAGCTGAAAACCTAACCGACCTTCAAGGAGGCCCGGACAGGCTGGGATGCAGGGGAAGTTTCCGCCACAGCGGAAGTGCCACCGGGGACGTCTGCCTGTGCGCAGACACGGGTCTCACGAGCACGGCGGGCGGCACGCAGGACCACCCAGCGCCTGGCCGCGTGTCGGCAGAAGCGGACCAGGCGCCTGCAGATGGGCCGGCAGAGGCGTCTGCCTGTGGGCAGGTTAGCACAGAAACGCTGGACGGGGAAGGACGAGCGCGTGATGGCCGCGCTGGACTCCGGGACGTCGGGAGCTGATGGGCAGCTCGCGGCTTCGGAACGTCCGTCACATGCCCTTTCTCGCGCTCCTGGCTGCAGGAGAGGCCGCTTCCAAATCCAGGCAGCCGCTCGCTCCCTCCTGGCCTTTGTCTTCCGCTGGGGGCTGCGGGCGGGCAGATGCGCTGCTGAAGTGGGGGGGCTGTCCCGAAAAGCGCAGCGAGATGTTCTGCCCTTCACCGCGCGTGTTGCTGTGAGCTTATCTCCACAGTCACCAGAGAGGCACTAGGATGAGCACACACCCCTGACTGCGGGGGGCCACCCTGACTGCGGGGGGCCACCCTGACTGCCGGGGACCACCCCTGACTGCCGGGGGCCACCCTGACTGCCGGGGGCCACCCCTGACTGCCGGGGGCCACCCTGACTGCTGGGGGCCACCCCTGACTGTGGGGGCCTGCTGGACAAGGGATGGCATGTGGCCAGCAGAGTAGCTGGGACCTCACACCCCAATCAGTCCTCTTGCCTCCATGGCCTGAGGTCCCCGTGAGCTTGTTTTTGTCCCTACAGCAGTGGGGTCACCCAGCGCGGTCACAGTGGCACCATGATCCTCGAACAGTAACATGCGTGGTGAGCCTCCGACGAGGGGCCTTTGAGGTGACAATGAGGCCAGCCACTTGGAGCGACGACCCCACTGCACCCGGGCTGGGGACGCAGCCGGCCCCCACCAGTCGCCCTGACAGTCCACAGATACTGCCTCACCCAACCCTTTCTGTCCGGAAACACGCGAAGTGATGCCTTGGGCGGGGACAGCGAGGACAGTTGTCCGTCTGCAGGAGGACAAACCGGCCGGGGGTCAGTTCGAGATGCCCACACGCAAACCTAAGAGCCATCAGGCGCATGGGCGCCCCCTGGTGGCCCAGCAGACACAACCGGCGGACATGGCCACACAGCCCGGGGACCCGGGTTCCAGACGCAGGGCCAGAGGGTGGGAACAACCAAGATGAGCAACTAGAAAAAATAAAACAAAGTGTTTCTTCCTCCTCTCTGCTGCCTGCCTGCCTGCCTGCCTTCATCCCTGCTGCACCTTTCCTGTAATGAAGCAGAAAGAAAAACCGCTAGTCTTGCATCAGTAACGCACAGCCCGTGTGAAATGCAACACGTCGCATCTCCGCCAAGACCCTTCTGTTTTAAAGCGTCACCCACGGGCAGTCTCTTCCCCGCCCGGTTCCAGGGCCGCTGGACTCAGCTCCTCAGCCCTGAGGTGGACACGGGTCTCTCCTTCACGAATATTGACAAACCACACAGCACAGAGACAGGGAGCCAGCAAGGATCGTCCCACAAAGGGAACCAGGAGTGTTTTTCCCAAGAGTGGGGATGCATTTTTCATTTATTTGAAACACTGTCTGAGAAACACCTTCCGTGTTCGCATATTTTGTAGGCAAGTAGTGCTTTCTTCAGAACGGTTCTTCGGAACCGTAGGCGCCTGTCCCTGCGGAAGGCCGGTCGTCGGTGGGTAGCGCCGGGGACCGGATGTTCCCAGCAAGCAGCTCTTTTCCACAAGTCACAGCAGAGCAGGCCGAGAGGAGCCGGACCTGCACGTCACTGTCCCGCGGGACTGGCCCTGACCTGGCGCCGAGCAGCCGCGTCCACCACCAGAGCCCCGGGACGGCGGTGACGGCGAGTGGCCCCAGAGTTGCCGGGACTGTGACAATCTCTGTGTCACAGATGCAGAGCTAAAGTGATGAGGAGTTTACCAATCTTCTCTTTCTTAGTTTCTTTTCAGTTAATCTCCGTAAGTAAACTGCTGCTAAATAGGCAATGTCCCTAACACCGGAGGAGATCTGACGTGTGTCCAAGTGACAGATGGAATATTTCACAGGGGGACATAAATAAAAACCATTAGCGGAGTCCGATGGGAATCTTCTGTTGTGTTTTATGCTCACACTTGCACACAAGCGTTTAACTCTGTCCAAGATATTAGTGACCTCAAGTGACAACGTTTAATTCCCTGCGTCTGTCGGTCACTGGCAAAGCAACCACGCACCGCAGCCTGGGAGGCAGGAGAGACATCTGCACAGAGAAGTCTGACGCCTAGAAAACTGAGGAGGAGAAGTGGGGAGGCCTCTTTGAAGGACGAGGCGTTATTTAATATTTATATTTAAAAGCAAATTAAGGACTGTTTAAAGGATGTTTGCATTAAAAGATTGGATTTACTTTAATTACTTGGTTATCGGTTGTTCTCTATAGCATTTATTTATCAAATGAAAATACAGCTTTTAATAGATTTCATCCTGTTAAAAAATAGCTCACTAAATTATTAAATGGCCATACACTCTGTGGCAATCAGCAGGCCTTTGTGGGCACTGCTGGCCTTGGTCGTGGTCCCAGCCGCCTTCCTGAGTGTGTCTCTGCACCTGCCCTGAGCTCCGGCCTCCGGCGTGCAGCCCTGGGCACAGCCCAGCCCAGGGCCTGCTCCCTGCCCTGTCCTCCTGCCCGCCCGCCTGTGAAGACTCGCCAGCCAGGCTCATGCTCCCGCCCTCCTCCCTGACTTCCAAGTCCGCCCCTGAGTTCTGCAGTGAGAAACCCTCTGTCTCAAATGCGTCCTCGGCCACGTGGCAGCCCCGCCATGGGCCCGCACTGGGGACGCCTCCTGCGCTCGGGACCTTCAACCTGGTTCCGTCAGAGGGTCCCGGCGACCGCGGGGCAGGGTGACCGGGCTGAGATGAAATCAACTCTCGGGATTTGATCGGCCGAGGAAACGCGGGATCCTGCCACCTGCCCAGAGCAGAGGACCAGGGGCCCGTGACAGCCCCGCCGCCGGGTCCTGCGCCGGAGGCCCCGCCCGGGGCAGCCCACAGCCCAGCCACGTCCCTGTGAGCTGCGCAGAGCAGGGCACCCTCTGGACTGGCGTGTCCATGCATCAGGGAGGCCGACAAGCAAATCTTCCAAGGGAATCGTGTGTTATTAATTCTTATCGATGTTAAAACTTTCCTTTTTAACAAAACGAAACCTGTTGGGTGAGCTTCCCGCCCTCTGTCAATAACAGGAAGGGAAATAAATGTTAAAACATACTAAATAATTGCCCGACGGTCCTTGTACTAATCACCGTCCACTTCTCCTGTGCTAATTTTTCTCTGCACTTTTAATTACGGATCAATAATACTTTGCAGCTGACATTTAAAAATGCTGAACCATGCGTAGCAACGGAGACAGAGAAAATCTGCAATGAGGGACTGAATTTGCCAAATCGATAAACTTTGCCATTTAACACAGAGTAACATGTAAACACTCTCCAGGACCAGCAGCGCAGACGACGGCCCGGGGCGCTTCATCGCCGCCCAATCCGCCCCCCGGCGGCCCCCTGCGCCCCCCGCGGGGAAGAGGCACCCCCGCCTGTCCGCCGGCCGCCAGCTCTGCTGCCGGGACAGTGTCTTCTTCCCCGCGGCCTCGGTCCGGACAGCCTGTAGGGAGACGTCTGCCAGCGTGTGCGTCCTTCTTAGAGGAGTCCCTGGAGGCTTTCGTCCACTGAACGTGCGCCCCACGCTCACACCGGGACCAATTCACCAGCATCGGGGACACGGGGGGAGCGTTTTCAATGGTCTGAAACGCATGGTCAGCAGGACCGTGAGAGAGGCGGTGGCTGACGCGCCCGACGGCGGACGGGGAGCCCTACGTCATCTGCTCCTGAAACACCTGAAACTTTCCAGGTGCTCACGAGGCCTGAAAACGCTTCCCACAAAGACAGCAAATCCTCCAAGGCAGAGGGATAAGGCGGGTGGTGTCAGAGAGGCCCCAGACGTGGGAGGCCCAGCTGCCAGCACAGAGGCTGAACGGCGGCCAAGTCCTGTGGTCAGCTCATGTGTCTGATCTACGCATCTTCGTTTTCTTTCTCCTGCAGTGAAGACATGAAAGAAGCAAAGGATTTCACAGAACTGCACTAACCCACATGAGAAAATGCAGACTCAGAAAAGCTTCCACGAGTTACCTGAGCAGTGCGTTGCCTCTGCTGGCGGCCACGTCCATGCTCTGCTGTCGCCGCACCAGGGACGCAGAAGTCGGCTGTGTACGCCCTCCCTCTGCAGGCGACAGACCTCATGATCTGTTTTTGCTTTCCCTCCACAACCATAGCTTTCTTAGGCGGGCAGCGGGCAGCGGGCAGCGGGCAGCGGCTGCAACGGCAGCCAGCAACGCGCGTGAAACCCACTCGAAGTGCTGTGGTCGCCCGAGGATCAGGGCTGGGGCGAACATCCAGGGGAACAGCTAAATAAAACAAATAAATGCTTCTTCCTCCTCTCTCTTCCTGCCGGCCTGCTCATCTTCATTCCTGCTGCAGCTTTCCTGTCCAAGAAACAACGCACATTGAACTAACAGGAAAGGAGGATGGTATTTAAATCTCCTTGGAGCCACGCCTCCCAACTGAGCGGGCCCTAAGCGCCGCCGCCACTGCCCTTGAGGGTCAGCGTAAATGCTCTGCTTCAGATGGAGATGGACCGTCCTGCTGGGAAGGAAGGATTCCGCTTGACACAGGCTGCCCTCCCCAGTCCGGAGCCTCGGCAACGGCACCGGAGAGGACAAAGAAGGGTGTGATGAGGGGTGACGATCTCACACGCCTGGAGGAGGTGGTTGCCCAGAGTGGACGTGGAGATGCATGGGGGCATCGTGTGTGCACACGTGTGTGACAGAGTCCATATACGTGGCAGGAAGCGTTTGCGCTGTGTGCATGTGACCGCATGTGTGTGCGTGTGCACGTGTGTGTCAATCTGCCAAGAGTAAGAGCAGTGGGGCTTGGAGAGCTCGCCCCACGCTGTCCAGGTAATGTGTGCGCTTTCTCGAGAACCCACCTACGGTCAGGGGCTCCCCAACACTGCTCGAATGTACGCATGTTTAATGCCGTGCTTGTTCCCCTGATGGGAAAGCACATCATCCGTTTACTTACCTGAGTAACGACTGCTAACGTAAGAGTGCCATGTGCTATCTCAACAGAAGGAAATAGTGTGACTTACTCCATAAAGACTCCAATTTATAAAGCCCTCTAACTTCCTCAACAAATGAAACAGCTGACAAAACTGCAGTTTCTACCAAATACAAGCATGAAAGTAAAGCCGTTTTCTCAATGTGATGAGAATATCCATTCTAATCAGCAGACAAAATTACAATTTGGGAATGTAGCTAAGATTACATTTACGCTGATAATAGAAACAAGAATGTCTGAGCTATTGTTACCAAAGCTCCTTTGTAACTCAGGCCAATGCAATAAGACATGAAACAGCTTCCAGAAGTGTTCTAAGATGGGATCTTTTCAGCAATGATTCAAATGAGTTTTCCCTGAACAGACAAGACAGCACAGGGTTTGCATTTTTGTAAACTGCTAATCTTTCAACTAGGAGTTTTCTGAGGAGCCCACGTCCAAAGTGAGAGCCATGCAATGACAGGCACACAGAGACAAAGATGTGTCACCTGGGGGAACAGAACAGCATCTGATGGTCGAGGACAGGAAACGTCAGGCTAACACATGATCATTAAACGATCAAATACATGTGAACTGGATTTAAAAAGTCCACAAAGCAAATACTCGATCATTAGCTAGTTGTTTATACAATTTCATCGAAATTAGACAAAAGGCAAGAGAAACCATTAACTATAGAACACCAAGCCTCTGTGGTGTTTTCGGGCCGGGAGATCAGCGGCGTCAGGCTCCCGGCACACACGGTGCAGCGCGGGCCCGTTTCTTCACAGAGGACCCAGGAGCACCGTGTCAGTAACGACGAGGGCGGCGGCGGAGAAAGTCACCAGCTGCACGTGGCAGGCGCTGGTGGCCAGAATCGGAAACCGGTGCCGGGGGGCCCGTGAGGTGGCGGGGGCCTTGTGTTTGGCCCGAAGTGGCCATAGGACCTCACAAACGTCAGGCGTTTCAGCCTCAGCCCCTCGGACACCCCTGGCCGCGCTGGGCTGGTCACACCCCGGCCCGCACCTCGGGAGGCCTGTGAGGAGAGGCCGCGTGGGGGTCAGCAGGGAGCCCCACTCCAGGACAAGGTGAGCGGTGAGCGGGGCCCCCACGCTAACAAGGCAGCTGGCTCTGGTCCTCGAGGCCCCTGGTAAGTGGTTTGGGGGGCCAGATCTGAGCAGCACCTCCATGGCTGTCACAGTGCAAAGTGTCAGGAAAGGTTGTCACATCATGGCCCCAAAGAAGGCCAGTCCTCCTCCTGCAAGCTCTGCCACCTGAGGTCGAAGGACGACTTTGCAGGTAGGGTCGAGTCATAGATCTGGAGGTGGAGCAAGCTTCCCGGTCTGCCCACGTGGCTCCCACGTGCAAACCCCAGTGTCCACAGAAGAGGAGGCGCTGCCAGCCCCACCGGGGCTCACGCACGCCCTGCAGGGCTCCTGCCGTGCCCGGCCACCCTGCCCGTCCCCGCTCCCTGAGGCCAGCACCCAGCCCAGAGCGGCAACGCCCCGAGCGCCCAGTGGAGCCTGGGATGCCCCCGCAGCTGCCCCCTACAGACTCACGAGGAGGGCCCGTCCCACGGTGAGCACAGGACAAGTTGGGGGTGCTGAGGGCTTGCTGTGCGGCCCCCACCCTTTCCTCCAGCCCCGCAGAGGCCCTCGGTGAATCCAGAGCAGGACTCCCGGCCGTCGAGGGGGCTGTGCTCAGAACGGCCTGCGTGGCATGGCCCCTGGCATGGCCTGCATGACGACAGAGAAGCCTGTCCACCCTCGGCCACACCCGGGCCTCTCAGCGCGAGCCTCGCATGGGGAAGGCAAACTGAAAACTTCCCCCACCTGCCAGCCGCGACTTTGTCTCAAAGAACCACACCGAACGCGCAAGCCAAGGCCGTTAGCCACTATGTGACGTGAGTTCAAGGATTTGTCCCCAACGGTAACGTGAAATCAGTTGCGTCAGCAAATCACATTCAGATCTGCTCCCACATTCTCCAGCGGAATTTTGGCAAGACCAGGAGCTCAGTCATTTCGTCCCCGGCTCCACATTCCACTCTCAGATGCAGCTTCTGGAGCTGGGTTTTGTCTGCAGCCCGGAGGGGTCGGGAGCCAGGCCCACGTCTGATTGCCCGTGAGGTGCCGGGGGGCTCTCGGAGCAGGACCCCTGAGGCTTCCCCACTGAAATCTGGGCCCCCTTCCTCATGGGGAAAGAGGCCCCAGTGTAAGTCCACCCACAGCCGGAAGCACGGAGCAAAGCGGAAGCGGAGCTGGGGACACTGCGGACGGGCCGCGGTGACCAGTCCTCTGCCGGTGCCTCCTGTCCTGATCCCCTCCCAGCTCTGAACGTCTGCTGTCTCGGCGCCTCCTTAGGCGGGACAGCGGCAAAACCTGCAGGAAGGAGGGGAGAGGATGTGGTGCAAGGAGGCCCCGGATAAATGTTTCAGCAAAGTCTCCAAAGCCAGACGCCGGCGCGGCGGCCGCGGCAGAGCCGAGCCCAGGACGCAGGCGCTGTGCGAGCGCCTCGGCGGTCAGAGCGGGGTCTTGTGTGTCCCCTTCTCTGACCTCCGCAGGTGTCCACTACCTGAGCTGCACTGGCAACGCCGTTTAAAATAATTCTCGTTTATTTGTGCTGCCAGAATCCCTAACTAACCAATGTGTGTCTGGAAAGAGGGCAACGCTCTTATTGGGAAAATTCTGCAGCAACCACCAAGCAGCTTTCCTCACCTCTGAGGAAGGTGTCCCACAGACCCCTACTGCAGTGCAGGCCAGGCGCCCCCCGCTCACCAACCCGGCCAACAGGAGATGCATGGAAGCGGGCCGGAGCCTCCACAGGGACATGGTTGGGACAGCGGCCCTGGGAAAATCCACGGCAGCTCAGAAGGCCTCTCGTTCCCCCAGGAGTGCCTGCAACGCTGGGCACAGGGTGACGTCCCAGGCCCTGTGCAAAGCAATCCACCCCAAGGCTGTCGCGCCAGAGTGGGGGGCGCCCCTCCGTCTGCCGGCCTCGTGCTCCGGCCCCAAATCTCAACGTGCTCCAGAAAGTTAATCATTAAGACGGGCCTGCTCTCCACCATCACAGGAGGCGGTATCTCCCCCCATCTACCACCGTTTAACTGCCTTTGATCTTATCTGCGACCAGATACAGAACTGAAATAATCACCATTTAAATATATTAGTTGTTTGACACAGGTACTACGCACGGGGAAAATCAATAATGATTATACAATCAGCCACCACAATGTAAACGGCGCGCCGCTCGCTCTTCACCGGCCAGATAACATCGCCGGCGCCCAGCCCGCGTCGATAGTCATTAGTTCTGAGAGTGACCACTTGAACCTGCGTGCGTGGGTGCGCCCAGGGCCGGGCTCCTCCGGGGAGGCTCTCCCAAGAAACAAGGTTCAAAGGAAGGAGACGGTGAGCTCAGGAAGCGTGTCCCAGCCAGTCCGGGCGTCCCACGGCCCGTCGGGCTTCTGAAAAGCTAAGTGTGTGCAGGTCTCAGGTCTGTGGAAGCTGGGATCGCTCTTTGCACTTTGCTTGATTTTCGAAAAACTCCAGCAGCTGAGGAGCCGCTCCTGACCTGTGATGACCTTCAAGTGTTCAAACACTTATCACAGAAGCCTTGGCACCTGCAGGACCCCTGCAGGCCGACTCTGGGCGCTGACACCAGTCTGCCCGCCAGCTGAGGGGAGGAGCAAGTCCCAGGAACGGGTCTGTTCTCCCTGCTTCTCTGCCAGGCTTTCACCACGGTGCAGGGGGAGGAAACGGTCTCGCTCAGGCGTGTCCGCAGGACTTGGTGAGGTCCCGAGACCCATGCTGACGTTGGAGAGGGGACACACCTCAAGCTCTCTTGGCCGACACTGAAGATATTAAGAAATGGAGGCGAAGGAGTGTGAGCAGATATATCAACCTTCCAGATTGTGCTCGGGCAGAAGGAGCGTTGCTGTGATCAGTCTGAGGCCTCCAGCCTGGCCCTGGAAGACAGCGCTGTGACCCCGCTGTCACCCGGCCCCTCATCGCTGTCCCGCCTTCCACAGGCCTCAGTCAAGTCTGCTGAGACCCGTCCGAGAGGGCTTTTGGGACGATGTCAGCTTATTCTGCCATCCACCTCTGCCAGAGCAAAGAGCACAGCGCCTAAACCCTAAGACAAGCGTCTGACAAGGCCAGGAGGCCGCCGTTCTTGTCCCCTCTCAAACGTAAAGCGGTCTTGACTCTGTAACCCTCTCCTGGCCGGCTCCACCCGTCAGACGCGGAGCGGACGCATCCTCCGTGATCGCACGATGGCACTTCATCACCCCGCCCCCACCGCCATCTAACGGTGCACGAGGAAGGGAAATTACTTGTCTTCCCAGCAGCACTTGACACTTTTATGGGTCATTTGTAATGAAGCTATTCTTTGGCCTTAATGGAGACCTTGATTCTGACCAGTGTGAATAATTGTCAAGGGGCGATTAATTAAATATTCACCACCCCCTATAAAATTGATCAACATATTACATTACACCGCTCCAAAGTTATTTTATTTCTTCACGCGACTTCAAATTCTATGCATTTAAACAAGCTTTAAGCCGGAGCCATATAATTTACTACGTATTAATTATACATACCTTCTGACGAAAGTAAGAAAAGTGTTTCACCCTTTTTTAACTCTGTGAACATGCCACCCGCCTGGCTGCACGGGAGGTCTGGCGGGGGCCGGGTGCTCCGCTGCGTCCCACCAGACAGCACGCTTACCTGGTGAGCAGGTTAAGGACCATGGACAGGTGTCTCTATCTGGAATAAATCACCGAGACGAAGTGTAATAGTACCGAGTTCAATTGATATGTAAATGTTTGGCTTTAAAAATATGGTCCTAACACAAGACACACCTGGGTTCTGTGGGTGCTTCCCCGGGAACCTTTGGGGCCACGAGTGGGGCCGGGGGTGGAGGGGGCATCCCGACAGGCACCTGCCCCCACGGCACCACACAGCCGGGGTTCGGTTCCGTCTGAGCAGATCCAGGTAAGTCGTCCCAGAAAGCCTGTCTCCCGGCTCCTGTTCCCCCAGCACCCCGAGGCCGGCACAGGTGGAGAAGGCGACTGCAAAAACGGAAACCCCAATTCCCAGCCTTAAATCGACTTCAGAGACGCCTCGTGGCTCGGGGTCAAACCCAATTTTATTATCACGGAGGAACGGAGTGTCGTGGCGGGTGACGCTGGACAATCTGGGAAGGAAATAGAGGGAAGCGAGCTGGGTTTCCAGGACAGCCAGGCGGCACTGTGGGGCGGGGCAGGCGGTTGGGGAGCAGTGGGTCGGCGCTCGGACGGAGGCCAGCGGTCGTCCGCTCCGCTGCGGGACGGTGGGGCAGCAGGGCCCGGGGACCCCGGCGTCACTGGAGTCTTGGGGAGCCCAGGCCCCCGCAGCCTGGCCCCAAACGCGCCTTCTGAAGTCTTGCAGGCGCCCTGGGCGCCCCTTTCACTGACGTCCTCAATCAGCCCCTTTTTCCCGGGCTGCGAAAATGCCATCAAGTGACCACGGCAGATAAAAAAACGATGAGCAAAAAAAATCAGAATATCTCAACGTGAGCCAACTCGCTCTGAGGCGATTGGCGCACACGGCCCCGCCGTGGTCAGGGTGATTCGGCAGCAGCGACAGGAATGAACCCACAAAGGGACTGAGCTTAATCATCCAATCCCAGACTGTATTGATTTCGGGACTCCTTGCAATGACTATATAAAGAAGCCATTTCTTTGCAACTGTATCTACAGCCGGTCATGAACCCAAAACCTTCACAGCCTGGTCCGCAGTGAATTATGCCCTGCAGAAATAAATTAATAAAACTAACATGGCCAGCTTCTCCACCAACTTCTTTTCACGTTTCAGGAGCTTAAAAATATAAAATCAATAATCATTTAGTCATAAGGGTAAATGAAGCGACAGAACATCAAAGTGTACCCTTTAGCCATTGAAGTTCTCCTAGGTAATTTATCTCATCAAAAGGCCGTGGTAATAATCCCTCCACTCCAGACAGACTGCCACACAGCTGCCGTATTATCCTAGAGTAAACAAGTTGGGAGAAAATATTAAAAATCAATATCTGTTTCCTTCTCTCCGACCAGATGGCATCCATCATAAATCCGCCCCGTAAAGAGTTGGGGGAGCGGGCGCCCAGGGAGGGAGGCAGCCCGCTACCCGCAGACACCGGCGCCCCGTGCATGGGGAGGCCACCGGGCTTCGGTGACAGCGCAGTATTTTACAATTGCAAACATTTGCTGAAATCATAATCACGGGGAAAAATCCATGGTAGCCACGGGGCGCAGGAAAGAAGTCATTACCGATCTGTGGCCTGAAATGCAGACGGCGCTTCCACCGCCCCGCAGGTGCTGGCTCTTCGCTCATTCACTCAAGCCGCCCTCGGTCACTCGTCTACGGCCTGCCGTCTCCACGGCCGATGACACCACCTCCCTGGGCCAGGCCCCCACTGTCCGAGTAGGCGCTGTGACGCGGGGCCCCCAGGGGGCTGCGCCTGAGAGGTGAGTCGCGTGAGCCCGTGCCCGGCCGTGGGGCTTCCGGTGACACAGACCCTGGACCAGGCGCTGCGAGCACCCCCACGAAGGGGCGGGGCTGGGTGCAGGGGGACAGGCAGCCCGAGCCCGAGAGCGGCCCTGTGGGCTCCGGCTCTGGGACAGGGGGTGGGCAGTGCTCAGCCCCAGTCGGCAGGACACACGGCCCCTGAAGTGAGCCCCCAAACACAGATCCCCAGATGGCTCTGTCTCAAGAACGGTCAGAGGTTTGGACCCAGGTCCGGTCATCCTTCTGAGGAGCCCACTGTAACTCAGCCTCCGTTTTAGGCTGAGCTATGTTCCCTGGAAGTATATACCTGGATCCTCTGACCGCGCCACCCGAGAGCTGGCACTTAGGGAACGCACCTGCCAGAGAGGGGGTTCCGGTCAGAGGAGGACGGGAGGTCCCATCCCAGGAGGCCTGGTGCCCCGGGAGCAGGCTGTCTGCTAAGAGGCGGGCTCAGCAGACTTCCTGGCCCCGGTCTGGGGCGTCGGTCTGGGGCGTGTGGCCTGCGACCGAGCAGGCAGCCTCTGCTGCTGAAGCCGCCCCGCCTGTGCCCCTGGCCGCAGCCCAGCAGCCCTGCGGGGCCCGGCGCCCTCAGACCCTCCTTGGTGCCAGCTTTGCACACAGAGCGTTTCACACGGAGGTTCCTCCATCAGTGCCCCCTCGAAGGCGCCCCAGGCAAATAGATCCCGATGTCACGTGACCCTTTCACGCAGTCAGGACAGCCCCATGTTGGTCCCCAGCAGGTGTCATCACACAGGTGCCCTGCAGCTCCAGCTGCTCTCCCCAGGTGAGGTCACCCTGGTGGCCCACGGCGCCCTGGAACACCCGCGACCCCGCCTGGCCGTAGTAGGGGCAGAGGCGCGGGCCCTCAGCCTGGGAGCTGGGACCTCCCTCTGCACCCACCGGCGGGCGCTCAGAGAAAGCCCGGCCTGCAGAAGCGAGAGTCTTGGCAATTCGAGAACAGTCTCAGCCAGAAGCAGACAGCCAGCCCCGTCTAACCGGCCGGTGCAGAACCAGCGGGTGATGGGCTCCTGGCACGGCCCACGGAGCATCTGCGCTCGGAACTCTCGCCTGGGCAGACTCGAGCGGGCAGCCCTCACCTGGGGACGGGGAGCAGCGGCGTCCCTGTGGCGACAAGGTCGGCTTGTGGAAGCACCTGCGTTCTTCTCGACTGCGTTTAGGACCGGACGCTCGGCCGTGAATCGCTGAATTCAGGGCTCAGCGCAGCACGTTTGCAGCCCATCAGACCGAGGACCAGATCACCCTGGACTGGATGGAGGTTGCCGGGACGTGCGGGAACCAACGCCCGAGAGCGGCAGGGACATTCAGTGCCACGCGGCCGAGCGCATCCGTGGGGCCGAGGTCTCCGTCCCGTGGGCCGTCCACCGCGCCCAGGCCGGAGACGCTTCATCAGTCACGCACTTCTCAGGGCGCTGGAAAGCGAACCCCTGTGTCTCTGCGGTTGCTAAGAGGCTGATATTTAACGTTTGAAAGTCCCCTCCAAAGCAGAGACGTTCTTTCCCGTGACATACAGGCTCTCGGGAGGCTCCGAGAGGCTCTCTTTACGCAGAGAGAGCGTACAATGGGGTAAACATCACCCCTTTCTCTGGAAAGGGGTCTCTGCGGGTCATTTCCTCGGGCGCTTCCGACCAGCATATTCAAACACTCACGGTGGCGATCGGCGTTGGTGTTTGGAAACTGAACCGTCACCGTGCGAGGTAACATGTTTCCGTGTCTGGTCTCCCTTGCCGTTGAGGCTGAATTACCTCTCTCCTAAATCAGATTCAAAAATCTGAAAAGACAGGCAAGTGACTCAGCGAATGTTCATGTCTGAGACTGAGACCGGAAAGAACGATAAATATAAATAAGCCCACGTGCTTTTTGAAACATGGATCCAGGGGCCCAACCCGGCTCCAGACCCCCGTCCTCGTCACCCTCACCGTCGCCAGCAGCGGTGCAGCGGGGCCTGCGGGCAGCGTGGAAGACCCAGCGCCTACTCCGCGAACCTCCGATTTGACTCAACCACAGAGAAGTGCGTGCGCTTCACTCCTTCCAGCCGAAAGTCAGGGCTCGCCTGTTTACAGGGCGCGCTGCCTTTTTCTCCCCAGGAAACCCGCCTGCACTTCACACGAAACACGTCTCTCTCATCACGCAGCAGCACGCGCGGTTTTGTCTGCTTTGGCTGGGAAAGGGGCTGCAGCCCGCGAGACGGCGCCGGCAAGACGGTGCGGACACAGCGCCAAGAAAACACGACACGGCTGTGTGAACGGTGTGGTGTGTGGTGTGTCGTGGAAGAGACACGCTCCAGACAGAGCAGTCGGGAGGCAACATTTGGCAATTTAAAGAAATGTACGGGCAGAGGTTCCAGACGTGAGACGCTGTCTCACAGAAGCAAAACTCCACAGGAGTAACCCTCCCTCGGCACCCACCAGCGGGCTCGGAGAAGCTGGCCGGGGGCGGCCAGACGCCGGACACAGGACCAGCCAGAGCCGCAGCAGCCAGAAACGAGGGACGCCTCCAGTCAGTGCACAGGTGACTCAGCCACGGAATGTCACTGTCACGGCACGGCGGACAGGAGATGGCGTCCTCTCCGCGGCAGAAGGAAAGACTCGCGACTCAGGGCCGCGTCGCTGTAAGGCCCCCGGAAGGAAGCCTGGGCGGTGCGGGGTGGGACACAGTGCTCCGGTGACCGACGGCAAGCGGTCAGCAGTCTCGGGTAAGCGCATTGGAAGTCCCCGAAAGAGAGGCGGCGCTGGGAGGATGTTTGAATGAATAATCATCAATCTTTTTCCAAGTTGTTGAAAACTGAATTCACGGGTGGAAGACCCTCCCGAAGCCCCATCAGGAGAAAGACAAAGAAAAGGGCAGAAGGCCACAGGGCAGCGGCGGGGACACCTGGAGCGGGGATACGGGGAGCATGTGGCAGACCTCCTGTCCATTCCTGTCCTGTCCATGTCCAGGTCCACGCCAGCCACGCACAAGCAACATCTGTGAAGCGCTGAGAGGGGGACAGCGTCCACCTCTAATTCAGTGCCCAGGGAAATGTCTTTCAAAATTAAGGCAAAATAAAGCTTTTCCCCGACAGGTAAAAGCTGATCGTCGGGAGACACCCACGACAGCAAAGTGACTAGCTGGTCTTCGCTCCAGTTACACAGGCTGGCTGGCAGGGGGACCTTCCAGGAGACGCAAGCGCTCCAAATGCCCCACATGCCGGCCAACACCGAGCTGTTTCCAGTCTGACTTCTTCGCGGATAATTGCCCGTTTAAAGCAAAAGGTGCAATAACGCGCGACGAGCGCCGCCGCGCATGCGCCCGCGAAAGCCGGGCAGGGCCGCTCACCCGGGGCTCCGGGCCACGCTGCCCAAGTGCCTGTGTGTGTCCGGCAGGGTCCACCGCACCGGAGCTGAGCGCTGTAGACGCTGACGGCCATTACAATACAAAACTCGAAAGATGCATCGAATGGAGATAAAGTGGAATAATGAAAACTGCCGTCAACATGAAACGACAGGAAAAGGTAAACAAACAAAAAGAGCAGACGGGACAGCTGCATGGTGGGGCCTGATTGAGACCATCACCAAACTCTATGACACGTGAAAGATACAAAACACCGGGTGAAAGGCGTAGATTGTGGAAGGAGGCGGCTGTCTTCTCGTCACACAGCGTAGCCCTTGGGACTAAGAAAACGACTGTTCCTACAAAGGACGTTTCATGATGATGACATGGTCAGTTTAATCAAGATGCAGTGACCCCGTATCTGTGTGCGACAGCGGTGTGAAGCACATGAGGCAAAATATTAAAAAATTAAGGACTAGTAGACCTGTCTAGTCGGCGACACTGATGCTCTTTCTTAGCAATTTGTAGACTAAGCGGATGGAGACTAATTTCAGGGCTAAAAGACCCAAACAACAGTGTTCATTAACTTGAATGAGTGGACCTTTATGAAATACTCTGCATGTCAACATCACACACGTCACTTTTCGCGTAAAACTGGTGTCTTCTCCAGTAGGCACCAAATAATACAGCATGAAAGAAGTTTCAGTACATCCAGGGAGCATGACATTATACAAGGAATATTCTCTAGCATGTTGGTGCTGAATTAGAAATATGCAATAAGAATACATTTGTGGGTGTGCCCTGGTGGCTGCTGTGAGCTATGCAACCCCGGGGACCCCGGTTCACCGCCCAGGGCCGGGGAGGGGCAACAAAAGTCAGCAAATAAACTAGTACAAAGGGCTTCCTCCTCTTCCTTAAAATGCTTCCCCTTCTCTCCCTCCCTCTCTTTATAAAAAGAATATAATCATGGTGTTCCCAAGTGTTTAGCAAAATATACTCATGTGACTCCTTGGGTCAGGAAAGAGGGTGAGAACAAGCAGAAATTAGAAAATATTTTAGACTGAAGAAAACAGATCATAGAGTATATACAATCTTGCAGGCAAATATTTTCAATTATAAGGTTTTGCTAAACTCATTCTTTAAAGAAGCCAGTAAGTTCATGAATCTCCACTTCACTGAATGTGGGAAAAAGAGATTACAAATCACCAACACCAAAATCAAAGAAGAGACATCACCACAGACCCCATAGATGTTAAAAAGACAAAAGGGGAGGATATAAAGAGCCTTGTTCCACTTTCAGCCACTGAGACAAAATTAAGACATTCCTTGTAGAAAATTTGAATAGTTCTATGTCCATCTAAGAATTAGGTTTATGCACAAAAACCTTCCCACTCAGAAAATTTTAAGTCCATATAACTTCAGTGATAAAGTCTCTAAATGTTTCAATAAATAATTAAAATGAGAATGCACAAAATCTTCCAAAAAGGAGGTGGAAATACTCCTAAACTGATTTTGTAAAGTCAGAACTACGTTGATGCCAAGATGCAAATATGAGGTAGAACTATCAGGAGACCAGCAATTCCATCAAAATCAAATGCAAATTATTCTACAAAATGTTGGCAAATTAAATCCAGCCATAAATCGAATCTAACTAAAGGGAAGTCATCTGAAACTTTCGAGATTCATTTAACACTAATTCTCCATGCTAACAAAACCAAGAAAAATCACAATTACCTCAATAGATAGGGAAGAACTTCTGACAGAATTCCACACCAGTTCATGACCAGACACCCTCTGCAGCTGAGCGCATCATCCATCCTCAATGTAAGAAAAGCGGGGCCAGCCAGCCTGCCACCCGCGCCGTGCGTGACGTGACGGTGGACGTCTGCGGGCGCCGAGGCAGGATGCCCGTTCCCACCTCTTCCCGCCAGCACCTTCCTCAGGGCAGTAAGACAGCAAAGAGGAGCAGAAGCTGTACGACAGCAGTAGAAGAAATAAGACGCCATACCATTCTATGGAGGAAATTCCAAGGACTCTACAAAGCTTTCCAGGATTGAGAAATGAGTTTGGCCAGCTCCCCTCATGAAAGGCCCTGTACAAAAATTATCAAATGTGCATTGTTTTCAAATATTCATTATCAGTAACATGCAAAATATTTTGTAGGAAAAAAGACTCAAAATAGGTGCCATACTTCTATGCTGCAAACTGCAGGACATTACTGGAGAAAAATTAAAAAACCTAAATAAATGGCAAGGCGCATCGCCTGGAATGCACACTGGTATGACCAAAGCCCTCCAACGAATCAACAGATTCCTTGCAAGTCAGACGGAACCCCAGCGTGTTTTCAGGAGAGAAGGACCGGCTGGCGGAAAACTCCGCAGGGAAATGTGCCAGAGCTGAGGGCGGGGGGCGCGGTGACAACGCAGAGCGGAGACGGGGGCTTCGGCCGGCCCCGCAGACAGCTGCGGTGGTGGCCTCCGCTTGGTGTCAGCAGTAAAGCAGACATGCAGATCAATGGACAGCAGGAAATAGATGCACACTTAAGTGGTCAATTGATTTTCTACAAGCACGGGAAGGCAGGTTAACGGGAAAGGATAGTCTTTTTAATAAGTGATTCTAAGACAAATGCATATCAGTTTAAACCAAGACACACGCCAAGCTCAAAAACTAACCTGAGAGGAATCACAGGCCTAACTATTAAAGTTCTGGAAGAAATAATAGAAAACCTTTGCGACACTGGGGCTAGTAAAGATTTCTTAGAAAAGATGCAAAAGACGGAGATCTGCTAAGAGAGCTGTTGCTGGACTGAACGTGAACAAAGTTAAAAACTTCTGCTCTTTGCACACCATCCAGAAAGTGAGCGACCTCACTGGCCACCAGAGAAAATATTCGCAATGCATGCGTCCTACCAAGGGTTTAGATCCAAAATAAAGAGCTATTGGAATTTGATGATGTTTACATTTGTAAACGTTGCCAAATATTTCAAAATGCCATTTTTAAACAGCAGACAAGCACATGCCCAGTAAGCGCGGGGAAAGATGTGTCCTGCCTGAAGTTTTCTGGGACATGCCCGCAGTTTTCTGGGACATGCCCACTGAGGTCCCCAGAAGACTCCAGCTCAAACCCACTCGAAGAGTTTACATCAAACATCTTGACACGGCACGTGGACGCGGGCGAGGAAACACTCCGGCCTCATGGGCGGGGCAGGAGAGACGCAGCCGGAAGAGGGGGAGATGCCGCCAGGAAGGCGGGGAAGTAACTCCTGAGGCTGAAGACACTCGCCGTCCGGCAGCTCGCACACTGCTCGGTGCTTCTCCAAGAGCAATGGACGTACAGTCACACGAAGACCCGTCCACAGGTGCTCACCCAGGTGGACCCCTCCAGCCCACTAAATCAGTACTTTCAAATCAGGCCCTAATCACAGACCTGCAAAGACATCCAGAGAAAGACTGGGGAGCAGCCAGGAAGACGTGATCCATCCACAGGAGGAAGTGCAAGCTGAAAGGAGGAAGCAGGAAAACAGGAGACAAAGAAAAACATGGCAGAAAAGCTAAGCAGATCCCTCCTCATGAGAACCACAGGCGAGCTAAGTTCGTGCTGTGAGCAAGAGAACCTTGCACTGGCTTTAAAAGTAACCCAATTCAAGTGGAGCGAAGAGACACTGAACTGTGAAGAGAAGGAAGCGGAAAGACAGCCAAGCAGATGTCCACACTGAGCACAGCCTGGATGGGAGACTGGAGCCCAGCGACCCAGCGTGGGGGGCTGGAGGCCCCTGTGACACAAGGAAGACAGAGCTGAGAAACCACGTCTGCTGGCAACCTTGCCCTTGACAATATGGCTTCGAAAATGCAAAATAAATGCAGTGGGAAATTCGCCATCAAAGTAAGAGACACTAAGTTAAATGTCCAAAACTAGCAGAGTTCATGGGAAAAGGTTAGAAACTGGATCAGAGTTGACTTCCCACATTTAAATTGGACACTTAAAGAAGATACATTGTAACTTCCGACATTTAAATTGAACACTTAGAGAAGATACATTGTAACTTCCGGCATTTAAATTGGACACTTAGAGAAGATACATTGTAACCATTCACGAAACTCATAAAATTTGGGCATCAGCATATTTAAATGAACAGATCCTAGAGTGCATTGCCTATTAACAAATATGAAAAGTCAGTGCTCTGAAGAGAAATAAGATCCAAATTGTACATAAATCTGATGAGGAAAAAAATTAAGTGAAGACACAGGCTCCAAAATCCCAGGTGGAAGAAAGTAAACGACTCTAGTTTTATAGAAAACCAGCTCAACATCTAGAAATGATGACATGACCTTGGACATACAGTAGCAACACTGACTCAGGTGCCACGAGCCGTCTGTGACAGCGGAGGACCGCACAGCCCACAAAGAGCAAGGGCTGAAGCCGCGCGGCTGCAAACACAGCTCGTGGGCGGAGGTGACTGGACCTTGGCCGTGTGCTGGAGGGAGCGTGGCCCCGCGTGGTGACGCGTCTGCTCTCCATCTGTGGTTCTGGACTCGGGCGGGCTTGGCGCTGGGAGACCACAGTGCAGTGGTGGCCGGCGCAGGGCACCTTGGTCCACGGGGGAGGACACCGGGCAGCAGGACCCTGGGGAGGCCGGGTCCCGGGAGCACGGAAGCTGGTCTCGGAACACGTGATCCCAGAGTTGGCACGAGACCCCTCGGTGAAAGCCTCTAGGTGACACTGTCATGTCTCCCAACTGCCTGAGGGGCGTCCTCGCACATAGCGCAGGGACACACGTACATGCAGGTGCCACTGCGCATATGTGTCCGACACCCGCAGGGTCTACATGCCTCACACCTGACACACCTGTGGGGTCTACACACTTGCATGCCTGGTACACCTGTGGGGTTTGCACAACTCACACCTGACACACCTGTGGGGTCTACACACCTGCATGCCTGACACACCTGTGGGGTCTACACAACTGCATGCCTGGCACACTTGTGGGGTTTCCACACCTCACACCTGACACACCTGTGGGGTTTACACACCTCACACCTGACACACCAGTGGGGTTTATACACACGTGCCCACCTGACACACCTGTGGGGTTTACACGCCTCACACCTGACACACCTGTGGGGTTTACACGCCTGACACCTGACACACCTGTGGGGTTTACACACCTCACACCTGACACACCGGTGGGGTTTATACACACGTGCCCACCTGACACACCTGTGGGGTTTAAACGCCTCACACCTGATACACCTGTGGGGTTTGCACACCTCACACCTGACACACCGGTGGCACTTGCCCTTGTACGCAGTGGGCTCTGACGGCCCGGGAGAAGGGATGAGGCAGTGGTCGGGAGTGGGGGAACGGGGCCCCAAGGACGAGCTGTGACGGGGATTCTGTGGAAGAAGGTCTTTCGCAGGTCATTTCACTAGGGATCTTGAGAAGGCGTCTTCCTAGGGCACCCGTGGGGCCCCGACTCAGGGAACACACCCCAAAAGTCAGGCGCCCGACAGAGGAGGCCACGAGGGGCTGAGGAGGCAGAGGCCGGGTGCCCGCTGGAGCGCTCAGCCCCCGAGCAGGAGGGGAGCAGGGGAGGCCCCAGGTCGGAGCCCTCCCCTGGACCGACAGGCTGGTCTGCGGGACTGGACCCCTGCGTGCACTGCCGCCCAGGTCACAGCAATGATGTGGCCACGACCTTCCGACTTCATTGATGATCTGGGAACAGTGGCCAGAAACAAGCTGCCCTGTGAAGGCGCCTGAAGACCACCCCAAGCTCCGTGGTGCCTCCCGCTTTGGACTTGGTTCCTCTGGAAAGAAAGGCACTGAGTCCAGTCTCCTCCAGGTCAGCTGCTGCGCAGTCCCAGCCCGTCTTCCCGGAGGAGTCTCCAGGCTCCCTCACTTTCCCGGGGCACAGTGTCCCCTGGGCTCGAGGCTTCAGCACAGAAGACAGCCCCGGACCAGAACAAGCCTCCTTCTGCAGACATCACTGCATCCTTTCTGCTCGCACCCCGTTGGCCCGCGTCCAGTCACGTGACCACGCCGAGGGGCCAGCACCTGGGAAACGTAGCCTTTGTGACCGTGTATTCAGCTAAAACCAGGACGTGTTCTCCCGCAGCAGTATTGCGGGGAGATCGTTAGCGGGTCGGTGCAGGCTGGCCAGCTTCTCTATCACTGTGCCCATTCAGAACCCTGGCTTCCCAAGAAACAGGGAGTTGTTAGTGAGGGAACAACAGAACAGTTTGCAGCATCAGTCAAAGACAATCCATTATGGGGTCATCTGTGACAGACATCCTCTGACTCTTCCTCCAATGACTGGAGAATCCACATTCTTCTCAAGTGCATGTGGCACATTCTCAGCTAGACCATCTGTTGGGAAACAAAACATGTCTCAACGAATTTACAGAGATTGAAATCACACCAAGCATCCTCTCTGACCACAATGACTTAAAACTAGAATCAACCACAAGAAGAAAACTGGAAGATTCCAAAATATTTGCAGACTAAACAGCATGCTTCTGAATGGCTCCTGGGTAAAAGAGGAAATCAAAGGAGACTTTAGAAGTACTTGAAGACAAACAAGAATGAAGACACGAGCTACCAGAATTTATGGGCTGCAGCAAAAGCAGTACGAAGAGGGAAGTTGATTGCTATCCAGGTCCACCTCAAGAAATAAGAAAAATTGCAAATAAACAATCCAAATTTACATCGAAAGCAGCTAGAAAAAGAACGACTAAAGCAAAAAAGTCAGTAGAAGAAAGAAAATAATAAAAATTCAAACAGAAATAAATGATATAGAGATGAAAAAGACAATCTAGAAGATTAATGAATCCAAAAACTGGTTCTTCAAAAAAATAAACAAAACTGACTTGTCACGGACTAGAAACACTAAGAAAAAAAGAAAGAAAATTCTCTGAACCAGAATCATAAAAGGTAGAAGTTACAACAGATACCCACAGAAATGCAAATATCATAAGCGAGTACTAGGAATCGCTTCATACCAGTAACTTAAATGATCTCAGGAGAGTGCACAGATTTTTGGACACATACTGCTTACCCAGACTGGATCAGAAAGCAGACAACAAGCAAGAAAATAAGAGACATAATCAAGTCTCTCTAAAATAAAAGCCCAGGACAGGACAGCTTTACTAGTGTGTTTTACCAAATCTTCAAAGAATTAATATCTATTATTTTCAAATTTTTCCAATGACTTGATAAACAGAGAACACTTTCAAACACTATGAGGCGAACATCACACTGACGCCGCTGTCACCAAGAAAGAAAATTACAGACCAATATCTCTAATGAGCATAGATGCAAACATTCTCAACAAAATATTAGCAAAGCAAATTCAACAATGAAGTTAAAAGTCATCCATCATAACCAGGGAAGCAAGGATGGTCTAACATCTGCAAATCTGTTACCGCCATACACCCTGTCGACAAGAGCAAGGAGAAAAAAGCACGTGATCACTTTGGCAGATGCAGAGAAACCTTTTGACGTGATTCAACAGACATTCATGATAAAAAAAGACTATACAAAAATGACATAGAAGGAACATACTTCAACATGATAAAGGCCATACAAGATAAGCCCCCAGCCAACATCGTACTCAATGGGGAAAAAATTGAAAGCGTTTCCTCTAAGGTCAGGAACCAGGAAAGGCTGCTCACTCACCACTGCTGCTTAACGCTGTACTGGAGGGCTTAGCAGAGCAATCAGGCAGGAAGAAGAAATAAAAGGAATCCAAACAGGAAAGGAGGAAGTCAGACCTTCATTATTTGCAGATGATAATATATAGAGAAAATCCTAAAAAATGCATTAAATAAACTGCTAGAATTAATGAATACAATAAAGTACCAGGCTACAAACTCAATGCACAAAAATCCGCAGCATGTTTTTATGCAGATGGTACAACAGAAGAAAATAAAGGCAAGAAAACTACCCCATTTACAAAAGAAACAAAAAGAATCAAATACTTTGGAATATACTTAACAAAGGAGATGAAATATCTGTACAATGAAAACTATGTCGTTCTTAAAAATAAATAGAGGAACTACAAAGAGCTGGAAAGATAAGCCCCGCTCATGGCTGGGAAGAAGTGGCATTGCTAAAATGGTCAGATAATCCAAAGCAATATGCAGGTTAATGCAGTCCCCATCAAGATCCCACAGGCACATTTGAAAGAAACAAAACGAAAAAAGTTGCAATTTGTGTGGAACAATAAAAAACTGCAAATAGCCTAAGTAACCATGAGGTAAAATAGAACAAAACTGGAGGCATCACACCCCCGGATATTGAACTATCTACAAAGGGATAGTGATCAAAACTGTGTGGTGCTGGAAAAATAACAGAAACACGGATCAATGGAACAGAACTGAATCTCCAGAAGTAAGTTTCCACATATATGATGAGTTAATGTCTGACAAAGGAGCCAAGAACATACGATGAAGAAAAGAAATTCCTTTCAATAAATGGTATTAGTATAACTGGATGGCCACATGCAAAAGACTGAAACTAGACAACTTTCTAACACCATTCACAAAATTTAATTTAAAATGAGCTAGAGACTTGGGCGTAAGACTGGGAGCCATGAAATTCTTGGAAGATCTCTTAGGAAAGCCAGCCGTTCCACGGCATCAGCCTTAGGGAGGCCTTTGGGAACTCAACTCCAGCATCAGGGAAACAAACAAAAATAAACTGGGATGACATCTGCTCAACAAACGAGATCATCGCCAGAGCAGGACACCCTACTGGGAGAAGGTATTTGCGATCGCATGTCACGAGGGCTCAATACCCAAAATATCCAAAGAGCTCATAAAACTCAACAACAGAAAAAACAGGGAGTCCAATCAAAAAATGGGCAGAAGAATTTGGTAGACATGTCTCCAAAGAAGACACACGGATGGCCCACAGGCACAGGAAATTATGCTCCTACTCTCTGGCCATCAGGGAAATGCAAATCAAACCAGCAATGAGATGTCGCCTTACACTGAGAGGGGCTATCATCCAAAAGTCTGGAGACAGGAAGGGTTGATGAGGACGTGGAGAAAAAGGAGCACTTTTTGCACTGTTGGTGGGAGTGCAAATTGATGCAACCCCTGTGGAAAAGAATAGGGAGATTCCTCAAAGAGTTGAAGACGGACATCCCATGCAATCCAGTCATCCCACTTCTGGGTATTTATCCAGAGATGCGAAAAACACTAATTCACAGAGACATCTGCTGCACTATTATTACTGTGGCTCTGCTCACAGCAGCTGAGAACTGGAAACCACCTGAGTGCCCAACGTCAGAGGATGGGTCAAGAAGATGTGTCCATATACACAGTGGACACGACACAGCCCTGAGAAGAGATGACGCCCTGTCATCTGAATCCATGTGGATGGACCTAGAGGGGATGACACTCAGTGAAACAAGTCAGAAGGAAAAAAACAGACACCAGATGACCTGTCTCACGGATGAAATGTAAAGAGACAAAGCAAAGGGGCAAGAAATCAAGCCTTTGACATTGGCAACAGAAGCGAGGACACCCGCAGGGAACAGTGCGGGGACAAGTGTTGGAGGGGATCAGGGGACAGTGGTGACGAACGCTTGGTGTGTGGTGGACGGCAGCCTGGAATACTGTTGAAGAACAGGGAACCAGCACACAGAAGTTAACAGCACTTTGTAAAGCAGTAACCTCAATAAATGTTAAGCAAAACAAAGCAAAGCTGTCACTGAAATCTCTCAAACACAGCATGCATGCTGAGGAAGGTGTCCCCCATGGTCACTTACAGGTCAAAGGAGCATCTGCGGTCCCAGGGAGCCCATGGGGTGGACGCTGAGCCCAAGTGGTGAGGGACCTTGTGTCGCCCCTCTGCCTCACCCTCGTGGCGTCCCCTTCACTGTCCACTGAGCGGGGCTCCCACAGTCCTTCGCGGAGGAACTTTCCTGTCTTCCCTCTTAGTATGAAGCCATAGTCCTTGCATTAAAGCGTAAGTGCTGTGCGGGTAAGAAGCACATCCGCTCATCCCTCACGCCTTGCTCCACTCCCAGAAGCCAAACGCTGTCAGCCAGCAAGCGTGGTCCGGAGCCTGTGTGACACTGGAAGAGCCGTCAAGGAGTCCACAGCTCCACGCACTGACTTAGTGGAAGCTCCCGCTCTCGACGCGCCAGGCCGCCCGCCACGGGGCAGCAGGGCCCGGTGGGGGCAGGGCCAGAAGCTCGGGCAATTCCACCACGCTTTGAAGCACGGTCAGCCCGAGTTTAGGGTGATTCCTTGTTCCGATTTCTAGAAACTGAACACCCATTCAGAGAGTATGGAGATTTAAAAACGTGATGAGCATTTTAAAAACATCCAAAGCGCTGAAGCCGCGTGTATTCACACACAAGTAAGTGACTTCTGTCGCCTCCTCCTCACAGTCTCACACTCATTCAGGAAACAGGTTGAGCTGATTTCTTGTCATCACTCGTGTCGAATTCCAGGAAAGCTATTTGGGAGTCATTCCGTGATCTTTCAGAGGACCGTTCCGGGCTGTTTTTATTGGGGGATCCTGAAATGATTTGCATCTAAGACGTGCCGTCTTCAGGTTTCCTAGGAGCTTCACACGCATGATTTTCCTTGTTGAAACGTGGCAGGACGTGTATGTGCAGACAAGTTTAGGTCCTCCACATGTGACGCTCAGACGGTTAGATGCATGTGGTCACCAAAGGCGAGCCTGCAGCGGGCGGCCTGGCAGAAGTCCACTCGACAGTGGTCACCTGCTCTCTGGGTATTCTCCTGAGAGGAGTGCGGAGCAGAGAGGCAGGAAGGCGGACCTGGGTGACGGACGCGGGAGAGGAGCCACCCGGAGGAATGAGACCAGGAGGTGGGTGTCCTGCTTCCGCTGAAGGGGCCGGTGTCTGCCAGAAGCCGGCCCGGGTCTTCCATCTCCACCACTTTGGTGACGCCCAGTGGACTCCAGACAGGGGAGGCCTGTCTCCAACTGCAGGCTGAGCTCGGTCCGTGGAGAGATAGAGAGACACATGGACAGAGGGGGACAATGGTGAGTGGAGAGAGGTGGGTGGACAGGGCGGAGGGACAGAAAGAGGGGACAGAGGTAGATGGACAGAATGAATGGACGGAGGGCAGATGGACAGAGGACAGATGGACATAGGTGGATGGACAGAGATGCACAGAGGGTGAGTGGACAGGCAGATGGACAGAGGGAAGACAGACAGAGGGTGCGAGGACAGTGAGAGCAGAGCGTCCCTGGGGCGCAGGTGTGCTGGGCCCAAGCTGAGCCCTGGTTGCAGAAAGGCCTCTCCTGGGTGGAAGGCAGCTGGAGCCTGGGGCTTGTCCTCAGGGTCTCAGGAGGGGCTGCAGAAACAGGTCCAACCGGTCCTGCTGGGCGGGAGAACCTGCAGGGGACCCAGGCACATTCCAGTGGGGAGAGGACAGCTGTGGGCCCAGAGCTCATCCGCAGGCTGGGAGCCTGCTGGGCCCAGGTTCTAGTGGGGACCCAGGACACCAGACAGGCGAGCAGGGTCAGAGGTCGGCAAGGGTCAAGATGAGGACCTCCCAGGGCTTCCCCAGTTGCTTCCACCTGGAGCCTACCTCCCGGGGTGCTTGCCGCAGGGTCAGGGCCTTCCGAGGCCTCTCCTCGCACAGATTTCGTCTCCTCCCCGTGTCCTCACGCGGTCACCCGTGTGTCCCCTCCTCGTCTGAGCGGAGCCTGGGCTCATTAGACTGGGGCCCACCCCAGCGACCTCAGTTTGCCTCATCACCTCCAAAGAGGCTGAAGTGCCGGAGGCTCAGGGCCTCAGGCCGTGAATCTGGGGTGCACAGTCCACTCCATAGAAAACCCCTGGAAGGACACGGCAGCACAGTTAACAACTCGGCAGAAAAGCGGAGACACGTTGAGCATGAAGTCAGACTCTGACTCGGCCATTTGACGCTGTGCCGGACAGTGAGGACGGAGCTGGGAGGCCTGACACCCCAATAGTGGGGCTGCGGGGCCGCCCACGGCAGTGGTCACAGGGCCCCTGTCACAGGACACGACCCATGGACGGGGTGGGGACACTCCTGGCTCCGCCCTGCGGCCTCCACCCTGGCGGTGGCGCAGAGGGCGCCGCTGCAGCTCAGCCCGTCCTGCCCACTGTCCTGTGTTCCTGCTGCCCCTCCGTCCTGCCAAATGCAGGCCTTTCCCCAGACCGTCGCCAGATTCTCGTGCTCTCTGCCTCTCCGGTGCTCCCAGACCCACCGCAGGACAGCGAGCTTCTGCCCCGGCCGCTGTGCGGCCGCTCTGGGCCTCCGGCTCCCGGGGGACGCCGCGCGGGTCTGCCCAGCTGTCCGCTCTGCAGACACTCTGGGTCCTCTGGGACGCGCTTCCAGAGCCCACAGCCCCACTGCCCGGCCGATGGGCCGTGACTGTCCCCAGGGAGTGTCCACTCGCAGCAGCACTGTGTCCAGGCCACAGACGCCCCCGCGGGGCCTCCGCCTCTGCGCCAACTCGGGTCCCCAGTGTTGGAATTGGCAGATGGGCGTGTTTGGGACTTCGGGAAGGACGCCTCTGCTTTTCCCTCTCAACTGCGCTTAGTCTAACGCAGTGTCTGTCGTTCCCTCTCTGCTGACAACGCCAAGGATCCAAAGGCTCCGTGTCGCCATGGTCATGTCATCTCCGCAGCCAGGCCACATGGGACAGAGCAGGGCACCCGTAAGCAAGCGCCGTCCCCGCCCTGGGACACGAGACACCCTCCCTGCACTTGCGAGGGGCCCCGGAGGGACCAGAGAGGCACGTGGCCTTGGGCGACATGACAAGGCTGACTTCCAGAGGCCGGCCATCCGCCCACGGTCAGGGGAAAGGTCACCTGCTACTGAGTGAGGAATTGTCCCAAACTCATGGGTGTGACCAAGGGCGGCCCCTGGCATGAGGTCTGACTGGGGTCGTCCATCCTGGACCCCGCAGTGCCCAGGGCCTCTCTGTGGCCACCAGAGGTGAGGTTGGACCCCTCAGAATGCAGCAGGTCCGGACAGGGGCGCGCTGGCCTCTTCTCCAGCGGGACGTGCCTGGACGTCGCATCCTGGCTCCCAGGCTGTCCCGAGGCCAGCGGCGCCCTGGGCGGCTCCTGAGCAGCGGGGAGCTGAGTGGCAGAGGCCAGAGCGGGGTGGGCACCCTTGCAGGGCGTGAGCCCACGCTGTGCGGACCACACCCCGGGATGAAGATAAAGACGCAGCAGAAGAGAGGCCCGTCGTAGCTGGGACCCGCGGATCTGTGAGCACGTGAGAGGAAACAGTCCTTTCAAATGAGCAGCTGGTAGAAGAGACGCCTCTGAGACTCAGGAAAATTTGCTACCATTCGAATACACGTGACCTCACGCCGTTACAGAGTGAATTTCAACTAAGTAAGGATTCATGCGAAAGTCCTCCAGCTGCAAGAAAAAGGTACACAGTTTTGCATTTAAGCTTTTAGAAAAAAACGTTTTCCATCAACTAACACTTCACGAAACAGGGACACACCAGCCTATGAAATACCAAGGACTTACTTGTGCGCAAAATGCTTTAAATTGACTTAAGATACAAAAAGTAAATGAAGTCATTTTATGTCTAGGAATATACACGGCACATATTAAAATATGAGGATCAATAATAGGTTTAAAAAAAAAAAGAACTCAAGGAGACAAGTCACAGAACAGGAAAATAATTGACCGAGAAGAACGTGATGGCGCCTGAGAGAGAAAGAACAGGAGTCTCGGGGACAAGAAGAAGCACTGGTACCGCCCCTCAGGCTGGCACAGACGAAGATGGTACTTGCAGGCGGGACAAGGCTTTGGGGAAGTCATTTTTAATCGTCGATCGTCATAGTCACGTGTGATCTCAGGAGACGCACACAGCGTCTCTCTCCTTGATGGAGGTGTAACTGCCGTATGAAAGGCCAGATGTCAGGAGTAAAAGGCAGTTGTTTTTGCCGCCGCGATGTCCATCAGCCACAGAGCCGACGGCAAAGCAACTCTCCATCAGCCCTTAACGCCCCTGCTGTCCAGCCGCGGTCCTCACGTCCCTTAGTCCCAGGCCATTTCTGCCGGGCACCATGCATCAGGCCCCTTCTAGCGCATCTCATGGGACCGTCACATGCGGCTCGCCCTCTGTCCCTGCGGGCGAAGACTTGGGTTGTCTGGTGTTCGGGGCTGATACGGTGGCTAAGACGACAGGACCGTGTTTTCACTTCTCTCGGGGAAATAGGCGAAAGTAGAATTTCTTGGACAGCTGGGGGTGACCCGTGGAACTTTCTTTGAGACCGTCCAGCTTTCCAAAGTTCTAGTCCGCCTTGTCGCCTCCTCCAGAGACGTGGGGACATCCACTTCGTCACCAACACTAGATCTGGTCAGTTTTCGTCAGTTTAGTCCAATTCTAGGGGGTTCCTAGCAGGACCCCGTGAGGTTCAAATCTGTGTTTCTGGCCGGCGGTGTGGGCCGTGTTTGGGATGCTTGTCGACCACTGAGCGATCTGCTTTGAAGACTCTCTCATCAAGGTTCTCACCTATTTTTAACAGGCTCCTTTATTAACACGTAAGATATGTTTGCACATACAAATCTTGTGTCGAATTGTGCGTGACGTGTGCTAAGTACCCGAATGGCGCTCTGTGCATTGTCACATGTGCACATTAAACGATGATGTCACACATCCACAAATTATTTATCTTTTCATTGCATATCGAGTCTTTTCAACTTAAAGAAAATTTCTTAACGTCCAATCTATTCTTTCCATCTATTGAAACCATCTTCGTGTGTGTTCTATCTCAGGATGATGACCGTAGCCACAAATTGCAAATATTTTCCCCCTTTCATTTTCATGAATACTTTAGCTTTGCTGAATGAAAGGGTCTAGGAAACGATCTGCGGTCCACAGATGCTTCTGTGCAGGACGTGCAGACGGAGGCACATTTCTGAATGGACACTGAGTTGCGGCGAGGGAGCCAGGGAACACGAAGTGGCGGCAAATGTGCAGATGCAGCTCAGGGCTCCGTCCCGTCCTGCCGCCCTCAAGGTCTCTGGTTTCAATGGCTCAACGTCGTGATGACTACAGGTCAGCTGCAGGGCCGAGAATCAGGGCCACACTCTCCGGTGTGCTGCTTCTTGATACTTCCTGAGTATTTGTGCTGTTTTTACCCCCATATCAACCTGAGAATCAACGTATCGATTTGTTTTAAAATCCTACTGAGGTCTTGACAGGCATTGCATGTCATGTCAACTTCATGTCAACTTAGGGACAAGGGGCGTCGCTTGTGACCACATCAGATCTTCCAGCTGTGACTGTTCTCTCGCTCAGTTTATTTCGCTTTCTTTTATTTCAAGGACTGTTTTGTAGCTTTCCATGTGAATTATATGAGATTTCATTAATTCCTACTTAATATTTCAACAATCTTATAAATGGATCTCAAAAACCACTTTTTAAATTATTTGTTGTCATTTTGTAGAAATGCAACTGAATGTTTTTAATATGGGCTTCGTATCCCATGAGATTGCTGAGTCCATGTATGAATTCTATAGGCATTTTTATTTTTCATAGGTAATCAAGTTGTATAGGAAAGCTTCCAAAATGTGTCTTACTGGTTTATTTGCTTCCTTATCATTTATTCCACTAAGATTTCCAGTGCGATGTTATCTGATGTCATCTTTCTTTCAATCATGAAAGGTGTTTGATTTTTCATAATTAACAATGTGTCCGCTTTAGGTATATGTTGATGTCCTTTGTCAGGCTGAGAAATTTCATTTTCCCCAAGTTTACTGAGTGTTCTATGAAAAGGACTTACACGTTTAGTCAAAAGGGTTTTTCTGCATCAGTTGAGATTATCATGAGTGTTTGGCTTCCTTCTGTTAATACGATGAATTAATTACACTGATGGATTTTGCCAAGTGGAGTCAACCTTAAATTTCTGGCTTAAGCTCCACTTATGCACGCTGTGTTCTCCTTTGATAAACTCACTTTGTTTCTGTGTCTACGAGAGATGATGGCCTGTAATGTGATCACTTAACCTTGACCGAATGGAGTTAATCTCAGCAATGCAAGGTTGGTTTGACATTTGAAAATCAGTTACCGTCACACCATATTAACAGACTTAAGTTTTTTTAATATGTTCATCTCAACAGATACAGAAACACAATTTCAGAAACAAGTGGAGCCTCTAGTCACTATAAAAACCCTTACTCCCCAGGAGCAGAGCACCCGGCCCCAGGGTGACTGAAGCTTGTCTCCAGCACCTGCAGCAGCACGTCAGGGGGAAAGATTGAACTTCTAATGCGCCTCAGGGCAGGTCAAGGTCTCCCTCATGCCTCCGCGGCATAGGTCCTTGCTAGTGCGACGAAGATAACAACGAAACCAGAGGCAGAAGCTGGAAAGGGATCGATGAGACTCTTCATTCATCAAAGACATTTACAGAAAATCGTTTCAGAAAATCTAATGCAACTGATACCTGAAATTAGCGAGATTGGTATAAAAAAGGTCAATATACAAAAATCACTTATACAGACTCACAAGACAAATTTTTTAAATACATTGCAAAAGCCATACCTAATAGCATAAATAAGTACATACCTGCTTAGTGATCATTTAACAATAATTTAATAATAATAATTCTGAACAACTTCAGAATTTCTACGTTGAAAACACATAAAAAAAACTCCTGAGGAAAATGTAAAATAAAAGGAAAAGCATATTATGTTTATGGATTGAATGCATCAATATTTTTAAGAGAACACTTTTCCACAAAATGATGTACATTATCAATTAAATTCAAATGAAACTCCAGCGGCCTTTTGGTAAAAATTGAGAAAACTACTTCCAAGTTTACGTGAAGAAACCAGAATTTCCAAAACGAGTTGTGAACAAAAAGCAAAGCTGGGAAGCTTGTGGTGTGTCACACACGCTTTGCTCTGCAACTGGACGGTCACCGTGGGCAGCGGAGGGGGACTCATGCCCGCAGCACTTGCTGCAGGAGGACAGGCTCGGCCAGCAGCACTGAGCCCGCGGGGCCGACTGATGGGAAACGTGCCCCTCCAGACCGCGATGTGGAGCTAAAAGCATATAACCTCCTAGGAGAACTCGCTGCCCGTGGGGGAAACACAAATCAAAACAGCAATGAGACGTCACCCGACACCTGAGAGACCGGCTATTGTCCACGAGTCTGGAGACAGCACACGCTGGCGAGGACGTGGAGAAAGGAAACGCTTCTGCGCTGTGGGTGGGAGTGCAAACGGGTGCAGCCCCTGCGGAGAAGTGTGGAGACTCCTCAAAAAGCTGAAGATGGAAACCCCACAGGAGC
>RJWH01006120.1:0-60512 GCA_004363575.1 Solenodon paradoxus | reverse complement strand
GGCCTGCTGGAAGAGGTAGTGTAAACAGAAGTAGAGGTTGAACTGGGTCCTGTGGAAGATGTGGCTGTTTCTGAGTTCTTGGTGGAGCTGTGCTTCATTGAAGATGTGGTTGATCCAGATGCTGAGGTTGAACTATGTCCAGTGGAAGATGTGGTTGATCCAGAGGCAGGTGTTGAACTGGCCCTGCTGGAAGAGGTGGGTGACACAGAGGTTGGGGTTGAACTGGGCTTGCTTAGAGAGGTGATAGTAACCGAGGGAGAGGTTGAACTGGGTCCAGTGGAAGATGCGGCTGTTTCTGAGTTCTTGGTGGAGCTGGGCTTTGCTGAAGATGTGGTCCATCCAGATGCCGAGGTTGAGCTGTGTCCAGTGGAAGATGTGGTTGATTCAGAGGAAGGGGTTGAACTGGGCCTGCTGGAAGAGGTGGGTGAAACAGAAGTAGAGGTTGAACTGGGTCCTGTGGAAGACGTGGCTGTTTCTGAGATCATGATGGAGCTGGGTTTAGTTGAAGATGTGGTTGATCCCGAGGCCAAGGCTGAGCTATGTCCAGTGGAAGATGTGGTTGAGACATTGGCCATGTTGGAGCTGGGCCCTGTGGAAATTTGTTGGATAGTTCATTGTAATTTTGATGATATAACTCCTACTTTTTCCAACAACATCAAAGAAGGTAAGTATTTTAATGAGTACTAGTTTTTTGCTCAGGAGTGTGTTAAATGCCATCTATGTATGAGTACTTCCTATCTTCATAATCTTCAATGATATGGGAACTATTATTACTGCCATTTGACAGAAATTCTATCACAATAACAACCAGCACTTGGCCTCCTAGATCCCTGTTATACTCTTGCCTCATCCATGGCCCTATTCTCCTGGGATACTGGTATTCTTCCCTCACTCTCTGCATATGTTATTTTCTTAGTGTTTTCTAGACTAACACAAAGATTGCAAATTTAGAATTAGAGGAATAATTTAAAAACCTGATATTGATGTTTTCGATTAGAGTTAGGTACAGAGTCAAGACAGAAACTAAGTGAAAAATTAAGACGAGAAATGCCCTGTGGAGTGGGAATAGATTTGTGTTATTCGGGGTTATAAAGCTTATGAATCAAAACACAGGTTGGTAAATTCTAGAATGAACTGAAGTTATATGAATATGGGACAGCATTCTTCTTACAATGTTTGATTAAAAGTTAGACAACTGCTTTCAGAGATTTTGGAAATTCTCCCCTGCCTTCTTTAACTTCTCAGACATCATCCTTGAATCCCCTCTAAATCCAAGGAATCACTATTTGAACTTTATTCCAGAGGGAACAGTTCAGATTTCTGGGCAGAAGAGTTGCCACTGAGGACAGAATAGAGAATAAATGTTTTCTTGGATCGAAGGGAATAGAGTAAAATAATGATGACTACTTCTTTGAGAAGGATAAGAGTCAACAGAACAGAGGACATATCCCAGAAGTTGTTAACATTTTCCCCAACCTCTACTCAAATTCCAGGATTACTACTCACCATTTCCTAAAAGTACAAGGTAAAACAACATCCAGTGTACAAGGAAGCATGCTTTTTTCTTCATCTTGAGACAATCTGTCTGCCAAGCCTGGAATGGAGGGCTCCTGGGTGCTGGATATGATTAAGGCATAGAACGGAAAGAAACAAATCAAAGGTCTTGAGAGAGAAGAGTTTCAAAATGGAGATCCAAGGCTGGGGTACTGGGTGTTTGGGTCTTCGGAGAAAAGGAAAGCCCCAGTAGGAGATCTGATTTGGCAGAAGCTGGATTTCTGGTTCCTTAGGCTCCATCCACAGAATGTTATCTCTTTCTTTCTCTTTTGAAGGAGGGTTTTATAGCATCCTTTGGGCTGGGCAGGGATTGGACTCATGGCCTGTTGTTCTTTTGACTGTGGGCAGGTGACAGAGGACTTGAACTCAGAGGGGAGGGTTAAGGAGGTCAGAAGGTATGTGAAAATGGACAACGACACGGTTCCATTAGTCATATTTGGGGAGGAGTAGGAAATAGTACAATTCAAGGGGATCAGGTTGTCAAAGTTAAGGGGACCCACCTTCTAAGGTAGAATGGGACTGAAAACCTGTTCTAGTTCAAGTCTTTGTTTCCAGAATGCCTGGGACAGCTGGGCCGGAGGAGTTTGAGAACAAACTTAGTGGGAAGACACTACGTGAGGTTTTGTGTGAATGAATTTTGGGGAATAGCCCCTGGGGTGTTGCTGAGCACATGGAAGCACACAGAGTAAGGGAGAGAGACTCAGAGACAGACTTTGGGTTACAGGAGGTGAGGGTCAAGGGAGTGGGTCTGTGTGCTATGGACACGAGACCAGTGGTGTACTGGTATCAGAGCTTCTCTGCTTGCAGGAGCTTCAAATTGTTAAAATATTTGGATGATTTTTGCAACATATCTGTTGTTAAAAAATAAATTGGTACACCCTCATGGAGCAGTGGTTAGGTCAATCTCCTTCAAATGAGCAAGCCTCTGAGTTCGAGTCCTGGGTGCAGACAGGTGGAGGGTGGGTGGCGGGGAACAACCTGTAAACAAGTAAATAAAAATAAAATAAAATGCTCTTCCTCCTCTCTCTTCCTTCCTGCCTGACTCACCTTCATTCCCATTCCTTCCTGTACCTTTCCTTTAAAAAAATATTGAAGATGGAAATCCCATATGATCCCGTCATTCTACTTCTGGGCATCTACCCAGAAGATACAAAAGCACTAACTCACAGAGCTTAATGAACCCCCATGTTTACTGAAGTCATATTCACAATAGCTATGAACTGGAAATTTCCTAAGTGCCCAACATCAGATGACTGGATAAAGAAGATGTGGTCCATATATACAATGGAATACTACACAGCCCTTAGAAAAGATGAAAGCAACATGGAGGGAGCTAGAGGGGATTATGCTAAGTGAAACAAGTCAAAATAAGAAAGATAGATACCAGATGACCTACTCATAGGTGGAATGTGAATAGACAAAACAAAGAACAGATGAAACATAACCAACCCTTGAACACTTGCAACAGAACTGAGGTTATCAAAAGGGAATGGGGCAGGTGGGGGCAAATGGTGGTGGAGCCCACTGGACAATGGGGAAGAACACATGGTGATAGGTGGAGGGCATGGTGTGTTGAAATATATCTAAGAAATGGGGTACCTATACACAGAAAGTTATTTTAATGTGTAGAATAATTACTACAATAAAAAATTTTAAATAGATTCTGTTCACTTACAATGAACTAAATTATACTAAAACAAAGGTAAAATACTCAAAACCCATCACTTCCTAACTATTTCACCACATTTTTCTGTTGTGTACATGCTTATGTACATCTATTGTGTCTGTCTCATGGAAACAGTATATAGTAGTGTGCTCACATCTCTGCCCAGCCTTATGTTTAATGATGTCACATTGGTGGCTTGAAATCAGTATATTGGGAGCATTTGTACCACAACAAATGATTGTTAAATATTCACCAGCACACACACTGGATGGAACCTATATGGAATAATGACAACTGGAGAAGAATCTTCTGCTTCTTACTCTCCTCAATGATGGGGTGACTTCTTTAGTTTTGAAGAATTCATAGTGCTTTTCCATGCTGGGAAGCTCAGCTGGTTGTGCTCTTTAGTGTTGTGCTGGACAAGCTGAATGAAAAAGAAATACCTACCCTGGATCTACTGGGAACCGAGGACTTGGAGTACAAACTTGTTTAGACAATGGATGAGACAAAGAAATTAAACAAAGACAGGTGAACAAGAAGGCAGGAACAAAGAGAGTAATTGGCTAAGGGGAATGGTAGTTCGTGGTCAAAAATCAGGGATAGACTCTATGGGAGTTTTAACTTTATATTATATGTAATCAAAACAAGCTGTCTCTAGTACCTTCAGAAATCTGGCAAGGTTTCCTGGTAAAGGATGTTCAACTGACAGAATATATGCAGTGTATGAAGACTGACAGAAGTAGGCAGATAAGCCCACTTAACATTCACTTATCATTGAGAATTCATCCTACAAATGCCCTTGATGTGCTGGGTATTGCACTCCAGTGAATGAAACGGATGAATTTGTGTTACTTTGGAGTGTATATCCTAAAAAAGAAGTGTGAATGATGAAGTTCTAAAAGCAAGATGAGAATGGACTGTGGTAGAAAGGAGGTGTTGGGTGGGGAGGGAGCAGAAGTCTAGATTTTAGGGAAAGTGCTTGGAAGTTGATCTGCCATGGTTTCCCAAGGGACAGAATGTTCCATGAAGCAGGTGGTTGAGGAATGTGGTCAGTAACAATTCAGTACTAGGACCTCAGCATCCTGCTCTACAGGTAAAAATTCCAATAACATTTCAAGATACATTTTTCTCTTTGGGCCTAATTGGAGTTAGAGAAGTTGTTTTTATAGTTCAGTCTTGCTCACTTTTTAGCTATTTTTCTGAGTTGCAGGTTTCTTACTACTCAGTGGGGATTATAATCTGAATTTCATAGGGCTGTGAGGATTAAGTGATAGAACATATAAAAGCTCTTAGCACAGGACTCGGCACATAGGAATCACAAAGAAACAAAGGATAAGAGCAAAGTAGATGAAAAGATAAACATTTCATTTGAATACACGTATGCTAGTGACTTATTTCTTAGAGTGGCTAGTAATTTTCTTTTTTGTTTTACATCATCTGGAGGAGACACAAAAGTAGGTATGAAGACTTTTCTCAAAGAAAATGTCACGCTCTGGAGGGTACTGGAATGACCTGGGAGGAAAGAGGATGGGATGACTGTGGTCACTGGGGCCATCCTCACCTCTGCCAACTCCATTCTGAGTCATGGAGACAATCTAGGGAATGCATTTACTTGAGACTATTTCTAGGCCTGATGACTGTTGTTCTCTTTCAAAATCATGCTTTTCTTGAGCTGTAACCATGTTCGTCAGACACTGAGAGCTTTCCCTTGATTCTGCCCTTGACCTGGGCCATGACATATGTCATTCCTTCAGAACATTTTGGTGCACCATCTTGACTCACCCCTCATCATAACTCTGTTTTTACCTCTGTGACCCTTTCCACCAAGTTTTCCTCCCTGAGTATGTCTCCCATTATCCAGTGGTCATGGCCATGCCTCCTCAATGACCTCTTCTTTGGCATATTCTGTAACATCACCAACATGACTTTTTTGTGGCCCATGTCGATGGCTTCCACTCAAGACTCCTCAGTGGACACATTATGACTAATTTCATGATCACCTTCATGACTGTGACTTGATTCATGGCCCACATTTTAACTTCCTTCATGGCCAGGATCAAGGGCTCCTTTCATGTCTTGGTTCATTGTTGAGACTACAAGACAATGGACTCAGTCTTAGTTCATGAATGTAATGAGTGCCAGTGTATGCCTTTAAAGAAGAAAAATGCAGGTAACAAGAGTAATCCTCTCATTTTATAACCTGCTTGGTCAACTAAAATCATAGACTTTTAGTGTTTTTTTGGAAAACACATTAAAAATATCTCTTCCCAACCTCTACTTTTTCTGTGTCTCAGTTCACATCCTTGTAAAGTTACTCTTTATTTCTCTCTTGGAGAAAATAACAAAGCAAGAAAAATAAAATAATCACCTCACTGTGCCTATGTCTCTGCATTTACTAGGCTATACCAGTATAATATGATAGGATTTGAAATGCAAAAATAAATCAATGTCCTGATGTTTGGGGGATTGAGTTCCCACCAAAGGACAGGAATCACTTTATTAAACAGGTAAATGTGTGTTTGTGAGACCAGAAATAACTGCTCTGGGTGAATCACAGTTTAAAAGATCCTGGGTTGATCCTGTGTGCCTTTAAGTGAATTAATAAACCTCTCTGCTTCCTTGTATATGAAAAGGAGATAATAATTTTCCATAGGGTTTTTTGGAGGGATAAAATAACATATGTAAACTATTCACACAGCACCTGGCTCAAAGTAAGTGTTTAATAAATATTAAATACCATTAGTACTACTGTTACCTATTTTTTTAAAAGGAAAGGTACAGGTAGGAATGAAGGTAAGAAGGTAGGCAGACAGGAGGAGAGAGGAAGAAGAAGCTCCTTGTTTATTTTTATTAAGTTGTACACTTTGGTTTCTCTCTCTGGCCCAGGACACAAACCCGGATTCTTGGAATGTCTGTGGCCTGTGCTTTGGCTAGAGGCAGTTAACTACTCCACCAGGCCATGTCACTACTAATATTTCTTGATCTGGAATAAGAGTGTCAGCATGTTTAGGAGAAGACTAGAAGATAGAAGTCTGTATGTGATGCCCTCCAAATGAGGGAGATTTTTGAGTTTAAAAGTAACCTTTGGGTAGAGTAGAGGTTAGATCAATCACCTTCAAAGGAGCGCAGGCCACACACCCCTGGGTTTGAGTCCCAGGTCCAGGGTGAAACAATCAGTGTGAACAACTAAATAAAAAACAAATAAAGTGCTTCTTACCCTCTCTCTTCCTGCCTGCTTACCTTCCTTCTTGCCTACACCTTTCCTTTAAAAAAAAATAAAAAAATAAAAAAATAAAAGTATCCATTAGTGATTGGAGTGACCTTTATCATTTAAGCCCTGGTTTCCTCCACACGTTGTTTAAGAGAACTCGCTCTTTAAAAAAGTATAACAAAAAATTCAGAGCAAGAATAAAATACATCAAAAAGGATGGGAAGTTTAGGCGAAAAATTGGGAGATGCAGCCCCAAATGGGAGCAACTGTTTTCACCTCACAAGGAGTGCTGGAGAGGCTGGAGGAACTGAAAACCTCCACCCCTCATCAGGCTGCTGTTCTTGTCTCCCTTCCTCTCTGGCTTCTCCCCTTGTTATTCTCTCTTGATATTGGCACAGGTTTTTGTGTGTCAACCTTGTTCATTTCTTCTAAGAAGAAACAAGAAGTCACCACCTTCTGTGAAACAGAAACCTCAGAGAAAAAAAGGTTTTGTCTGGTCAGGACAGCAAGATTAGAGGGAGAGCCCAGAGGGAAGCCAGCACAGGACATTAGGGGTTTCTTTCACTTGTATCTAAAATGGTCACTTTTGGTGCTGAATTTTGGGAGTCTTTGAATTTTGTTCCCCTCATTCCCTCACCTCTCTATTCTCCCAGACTCACACCTTTTTTACCTTTCTATTTCTATCTCACCCCTCTTTGCTTTCTGCTTCACTATCCCCCTTGTCTGCATAATATGCTATGCTTTCTGATTATCTTTTATCATTGTTACTCTGACAATCTCTACCCTTCATTGTTTCATTTTTTGAGATCCTTAAATGAAAGTATTTCCATGCATTCTACACACCTATTCCAACCTACACTCTGTCACTAATAGCCTCTTTGTGGTAGAAGACCTTCTCCCTGACCCCAATGAAAAGTTAGTCTGCCAGGAATGCTATCGCACTATGGATAGCAATCATGACCAAGGACAAACAAGCATCATCTCCCTACTCTGCAGGTGTATATAACTGATAAGAGTTGCCAGTAGAAACCACAAGTAGCCAATGAGATGAATCTTTACCTCAGAGTATAAAAGGAGCTCCCCTTAACCTCCTGTTACTCAGCTTTGAGTAACAATTCCTCTGGGCCAGCACTGGTGCTTGCAATAAAGTGCTTTTTCTCTACCTTTGAGTGCCCGGCTATCAGTCTTCCTGCCGTCTGGAGGCTTTGCCACAGCATCTTCATTAACCAGTCACAAACACTCATCAGGAAAAATCCAAAATTTCTCCTAACTGAGGATAGAGAAACAAGGATGGTGCCATAGGCTGTACATGTCTTGAATTTACCACAGTGAGATCCCACTGGAAGGGACCAGACCTGCTTTGAGAGTGTTTTCCAGTCCAATGGTGCAGATTGTTTTAAGGGTAGCATTTGTTTCATGAAGGGTGTGACTGAGGTGGAGGCAGGTTTACTTGCCCCTGGGCTGATGGTGCCTGGAGCAGAAATTGTTGTGTCACTCAGTGGGAGTTGTACCCAGGGACTGTGTGATGCTCGAGCCATAGGAGCAGAGTTGGCACCTAGGACAAGGTGTGAGTCTCTGTTCAAGTGCAGGCTGTGCCTTGAAAAGCAGTGCTCCACATGTTCCCATGTGGCATTGCCTTGGCCAGTGGAGGGTCTCAACTTTCAGAGCTAACGTTACATGAGACAAGACTGGTCCCAACACTGGTGGTGACTAAGATAGAGGGAGCTGTGTATTTTCTCAAGATGGTTGGACCTAGGCTTTAGGGATATGCTTTCTTCCAGTGGTCATTGTGCCCATTCCGAGGTTGGTGTCCCTTTTCAGTACTAGAGGATCCTTGGGCAGAGGTTATAGCTCCATTTCTGGTGACAGTGGTTTCTGGGGTTAAGGGTGATGTGCTCAACCCAGGGTGGTTGTGTCTTGGGAAAAATGGGTTGTACTTGTTCTTACAATGACTATGTCTGGGACTCTGGTGATTGTGGCTGTTTTGGTAATGGTTAGACTTTACATGGAAGTGGTTGATCCTATTCAGAACTGATTTATTCTTGACAAGAGGTGATAGTATTTACTTTGAAAATGGTGGTGAATGAGGATGAAATGTCTGACTCCTGGGTGGGAATTCTGGGGGAGAAGTTTCCTGTGGTGATTGTGATTGGGATAGTTATGTTATAAGTGGGAAGACAGTTGTGCATATTTTAGGAGGCTGCTTGTGCTGGGCAGAGTTGCCAGGCCTGTCTCAATGGTTGGCAATCCTGGAGCAGAGATGGCTCTTCCTCCTCCAGTGGCGATGGTACCTGGAAAAAAGTTGTAAGTGCTCACACCTTGGGCAAAAGTTGTGTCTGCTCTTATGGTGGTTGTGACCTGATCCAAGGTAGTCATTTTGTCCTAGTGCCGGCATTATCTAGGGCTGTTGATAACTGTGATGGAGGTGATGGAGGCGATGGAGGGATGACTGACTGAGCAGTAGCAACTATGCCTATTTCCCTGGTGGATGGTGCTTGGATGGAGGAGGTCATGTCTATTTCAGCGACACTGATGACTGTGTTTTGGCTAGAAGTGGTTGTTTCCATTCCAGTGGTGGTCCCTGTTCTGTGAGAGGGGAGGAAGGACCTGCTGTGGTGACAGAGTTGGGGCCAGTCTCCACTCTGGTATGGAAGGAGGAAGCAACTCTAGTTAAGAAGACCAGAAACAGTGCAAGCTGGTGGGAAGAAAAAAAAACATCTAAAACCCTCCTGTTCATTCAATCTAACCCCTTCCTTTAAAATTTCTGGTGCCCCCTGGTAAAGTAGTGACTGGGTCCTCTGCCTTCTGTCTCTCCTAAAGATGTAGGAAAGACACATTGAGACATACTCTCAGCACCTTACAAAAGAGAAGGGATCCCACCTTCCAGGTTCGCCCTGAGGAGTGACGAGTTTGAATCATAGGGCCAACACCAGCTTTTAAGGTAACTCAAGGATGAATCCCCAAATCACTTTGCTCTGAGAGCCGATGAGGCGTACAATCACAAGTCCCACAAGACTAGCAAAGAAAGAAGCAGATGTTAGACATGTGTCCAAGCACTTTCTGTGACTGCCTCCCCAGCCTCAGTCCAGAGGGAGCAGGCAAAAATACCCACCTCCCAGTTCTGACCTAGAAAGGGTTTGAAAGCCAACTTTGCCTGTCTAACAGGCCAAGGGGCTGGTCAAGGGACTCCGAGTTCTTTGGCATTTGGCAATAGAAATTAGCTGAAGGCCAATTAATGCCACAAAGTTCTTTTTACTGGGGTATTGGGTCCACACATGGGGAGAAAGCAAGGAGATAGAGTCCTGTGCTGCTCCTTTGGGTGGTCACAGGTTGAAACTTTTGAGTAATTTCTGAACAATCAAAGACACATGGGCACGCCCTGGTGGAGGAGAGGCTAAATCAATCGCCTCCAAAGTTGCTGCAAGCCTCGTGCCTCTGGGTTTAAGTCCCGGGTCCAGAGGAAACAACTATTGTGAACAACTAAAAAAAAAGAATAAGATGCTTCTTCCTTCTCTCTCTTCCTGACTGCCTATTTGCCTTTATTCCTGCCCACACCTTTCCCTTGAAAAAAAAAAGGTTATAAAAATACACGTGGGTCACTACTCTTTGCTGACTCATCTTAGTGATTAATCGCTGGCTGGATCATCCAGGGGCTGAAATTATTCTTTGTTCCTTTTTCTGTTGCAAGACTAGCTGAGGAAAATGCTGAGAGCATAGGTTACTCAATATTCTCCCCTCTCTTTGGCCAGCCCATTGGTTGAGAGAGCAGGGATTTGTCCCCCTCTTAAACGAGGGTCTCAGGTCGGGGGGCTGCGATAACCTTAGTTAGCTATTGGGATGTCAGGAGTATATAGGATTTTTCAGGTGGAGCTGCAGATTGTCAGAGGTCAGAGGCCAGAGTCCATATTATTCCTTTGGAGAGTACTCAGCATGGGCACTGGGTCTTGGCAGGGGGTGGGAGAAAGTGTTCAGTCAAAGGCAGCTTTCCACATTAGGTCTCCCTCTTGTTAGATGCAAGAGTGTGTGATGGTCGAAGAAAGCGGTGTTAATTAGCTGGTGGCTACAGGCAATTTTGGGGGAGATGGGAAAGGAAGTGATCGAAATACAGGCATTAACAAGCACCACACTGCTGTACCAACTGACATTCCCACCATGAGCGCACAAGGATTTCCTTTCCTTCACGCCCTTGCCAACTCTTGTTATCACTTTCTTGTAATAGTAACATCCTACATGTGTGAGGCGACATCTCACTGTGGTTTTGATTTACATTTCCCTGGTACACTTTTTCATGTACCATTTGTGGGCCTTCTTTGGAAAAAAAGCTTATTCATGTTTTTTAACCCGATTATTATTATTCTTGCTATTGAGTTATATAAGCTTCCTATATATTTTGGGTATTAGCATATATATGATTTGCAAATATTTTCTCTCATTCAGTGGGTTGCCTTTTCACTTTATTATTTCCTTTGCTGTACAAAGACTTTTTAGTTTGATGTTGTCGAACTAAATACATAAGCTCATTTACTTTTGCTTTTATTGCCTGTGCTTTTGGTGTTCAATAAAAGAATCATTATCAAGACCAATGTATGGAAATGTACTTCCAGAAAACATGTTTTTTTCTAGAATTTTTACATTTCTAGAAAATGGAGAGAGAAAGCAAAATCACAAGACTACAGCTCCCGTGGGCAGAAAAAGCTGCTCTGATTCGTATATGATTGCCAAATGTGTATCTTTCTTTCAGTCTGAGGAGTGGGCTACTGATAAGAAAGGAATACTTTAAATCATGAAAGACCAAATTGTCACTGTGGGCAGATCCAGGTGAGGAAGGAAGAGGGGCATCTTGAGGGATCTGTTAGTTTAGTTCTAAGAAGCTGTAGTGCCAAGGAATTCCTTGCTTCTTTGTTCTCTCACTGGGGGCTGAATTTGCTCATCCTGTCAGCTCCCATGCTGTCTGCTCCATGCTGATTTTGGAAGTTTGCAGAAATGCAGAGAGGTTATAGAAATTCACATCTTATTTTAACTTTTGCAACAAATTGCATGTACCTAACCCCTCCCCCACAAAAATTCTGGAGCTTCCACAAAAGTTGCAAAGGCTTAGCAAGGTTGAGTTTTAAACAAAAATAGATGCAATCGATTTATCAGAAGGGGCATGTCATTAGAATGAGAGTGAGACACAGGTTGTCCCCACACAGTCAACTGGGAGTAGATAATTGAATTGAAAGTTAATTCTGGCAATCATGAGGAACAGGAATGCAGGGGCTGATGCTTGAGAACTTTTGTCTTGTTTACAGAATGAGAGATTAATTTACTCCAGTATTAGATATTTTACGACCCAAATGTTTTCATAAAAATAGAAACAATTTTCCACAGCATATTTTGATTTTGGGGGTTCAATGTAGATTTTTAAAAAAGGAATCTTATTTAAGAATTGCCTGAATCCCAAATTCTCTCTACTGTGTCCTTGGATCTTCACATGTCTTATTAATTCAGATGTCCTTCAGGTGGTTGTGTAACCGGGCCCAGTCCTACTGCCGACTAGGCAAAAATGTCACTACTTGTGAGGTAGGGTTGTTGGTGAAAGGGAATTAAATTTAACATGGAGAGGTACTGTTAGGTTCCCGAGAAGGCTGGGGGATTTCTTGGTTGGGAGCATGGAAGCAGTGACCCAGAAAATGCTTTGAGTCTCCAAAAGGGTTTCAGTACAAATTCAAAGCAGGCTGGTGGCTAAAGGAAGGGCCTAGCCCCAGGTGGGGAGCAGGTGCAGGGGAGCTGTTGCTGACTTTTATAGCAGATTGAGTGTAGTTGCAGGTCTTAAGGGTTGTAGGAGGCAGGGTGGGCTCTCAGATTCAGGGCACTGTACTGTTGTAATTCACTGAGAGTCAGGAGGAGTTTCTATGACTGTTGAGACAAAGAGTCTGTTAAGAAATCCATTAAAAATGTTAATACAAGACATTAGTCAAAACAAGAGCGTCCTTGCCAGAAGAGACTGAGAAAAGGGCCTAGGACCTGTGGCCACCAGTAATGACTGAAACAGAGACCTCAGAGAATCCCCCCACACAACAAGCCCCCATAAAATGGCATCACCCAAGCCTTTCTGGGTGCCCTTGTCTTATCAGGTACCAGTTGAGGAAATGGGAGACCCCTCTGCCTTAGATCCTCAGCCTTAGATCCACTTCCCTGAGAAACCCAGACTTCCCTGAGTGAATGGACCCGGAGATTCTACAAGCAGAGCAGAGGCAGGTGCAACATAGGAGAGGTTAGGTTTTCACAGCCTCTTGGGATTACAGACAAGAGTCTGCTCACTTACCAGGCAATTCAGAGTCTTCTTGCCTCTGTGAAGAAATTCTGTTAAATCCATTGTCTGTATCTCTCCCAGTTTTAATTAATCTGTAATTAAGTTATATGCTAATTAAATACCATTATTCCCCCAGCTCTGCTGGAGTTCTAGGTTTGGGTCCCACTTACTGCCCTGTTAATGTTAGACAAAAAGTCTACTTTCTCTTTCTAGTTTTAATGTGCAGCCCCTCCACACCACAGATCTGTGCCAGCATCCGCTTATTGGCATGGACACTTTTTAACTTCCACCCATGCCTGGCCTTGCATGGCAGGGACTTGGTGCCCAGGAACTGCATGTTCCAAACTTCCTTGCTAGCAGGCTCCAGACACATTCTCTGTCCCTCCAGTGAGTCAAATGATCATGAAACCTAGATTTCCTTTAGCGGCAGCAATAGCTGGATTTTGCAGCGGGTGACTTTGAAGATTCTGCCTTGCTCCAGGGCTGTTGACTGTCAAGGAGGGCGGGGCAGGCAGGAGCTGTGGGAGGCAGCCTTCTCTGCTCTCTGCAGCAGTGAAGTGGAAAGCAATTAGCTGTCATCCTGGACTTCACTCATCCAGCTTTTCAAGTAGTTTTACAAACACGATTTTTTTTGTACGAAATCCCTTTGTGTTCGAAATAGTCAAAGTGGTTTCATAAGTAAACTCTGATTGGTATAATATTTGGTATAAGAAGGGATATTAGAAAAATTGACTTTTTAAAATGGGAATCTGGGATTGGTTATCTGAGCAATTGGGGTTTGAAGGCAGGGATGACTTCATACTGATAAATGGGGTATTTGTGTTCCCAAGTAGAAGGAGACTTATGTGGTCACCATGATTGTGCCTGGAATAAAGTCAGCTTTGAAGGGAAGGACTGGGGAGACTTGAGGTAGCTGTGACAGATCACCGTGGTGGGAATGACGACTGCCAGTACCTTAGATCACCGGAGAGATTCAGAAGGAAAACTGCAGCTGAGGTCACATCCTCAGTCGAGGCACTCTTAGGAACAAGAGGGCTTTCCCTGACTACTCTGAAAAGAATCCTTGTCTCTGGAAGCCATCAGGACTCTACATGATAAAACCAGACTAAATGTCTGAGTTTGCAGATTGAAGAATTATATTCGGCTTGTGTTCATATTCCTGCCAGTCTCTTATGTAACATCTAGGGTACTTGATAAATAGAAGCCCAGAATCGAGTTACAGATGCTGCCAAAACTGGGATAGATTTAGATGAATCTGAGAAATTTGAATTTCCAAATCCCACTCAGCTTTGTAGCCATCAGCAGGGGCCCCTCCTCCCCCAGCTCATGTCCTCAGGTTTGGGGCCCTGTAAGACCTCTCCGGAAGCACTTTCTTGCAAAGGGTGCAGATTTTCTTTGTGTTGCCACAACTTAGCAGCTTAAATACAAATTTATTCTCTTACAGTTCTAGAGGCCAGAGATCTGGACGAAGTTTTACTGGATAAAGTCAGTGTCAACAGGGCTATATTCCGTCTGGAGGCTCTAGCAGTGAATCCTCCCCTACGCTTTCCAGTTTCTAGAGTCTTCTTCCTCAGCCTTCGAAGCCATCGTTACAGCATCTTCAAATCTTTCTGACTCTACCCTCCTGCCTCCTTTTTATAAGGACCTTTGTGATGACATGGGGTTCACTCACCTAATCTAGGAAAATCTTTACATCTCAAGACCAATAATGTAATAACACCGACAAAGCCTCTTTTGCTATACAAAGCATCATATCTACAGGTCTTGGGGATTAGGATGCAGACTTCTTTTGGGGTCATTATTCTGCCGTGGACCCTATGTCAACATCCTTCTGGCCTCCAGGGCCATAATAGGGTCTGAGAGTAGCTGTGGCTGACATACAGTAAGGAAAGAGGACCTCTCTTCTACAAACACAAGGAACTGAGTTTGTCACAGCCATGTGAGCTTATTTCTTCATTCTAATAATTAGCATCTGACTTGATAGTGATTCCTTAGTATGTAGCAATTCATGAAATATGAGCTGCCCATTATGAACTGGGTATTGTCTGCACCTTCAAAATATAATATTGTGCATACTTAACAATACTGCTTTCATGAGTAGAAGTGGTGTGTATGGATTCGGACTCAATTAGGTCCTCAAGTCACATGTAAAAACATGAGTTGGTAGCTGAAACTCCAGTGGCATCTACTTTCAATGTTCTTCCAACCTCTTCCTCTGTGCTAACAGTCACCTGAAGGATTTTCTGTGTCCTGTTGATTGAGAAAGGGAAGAGAACTGCCTTCACCAGGTTTGCAGATGGCCCTGCATAATACACTAGCACCAGCAGAAACCGGTGGTGGGCAGCTGCAACCTGGCAGCTTTAGGAGGCAAAGGCTAGCCCCTGGTTAACCTGGGCTGTGGAAAGACTAGGATTGGTGAATTGATGACAAGGAAGCCTTGGAAACAGGAATGGAAATGGGATTTGGGGGAAAGAGACAGATGGTGAGATTATTTGTGCTCCTTGTGAATATTCACCAATGGGCAGTTGCTGCAGAGGACACTTTCAATTATCAGGTAAACAAAGTGACCCATGTGGTGGTCTTTTCTCCACCTGTTCTTGTGCTTGCTGAAAAGGCTCATGGAAAAAGCAGAGAAAGTGTCGTGGATGGAGGTGATCCATGGCTCCGTAAGCTACCTTCTCCTCATCAGTAAAGATTTAGACAGATGCTTCACTTGCTGAGTGCCATCAGCAGAGACCTAGGTTGATACCATTCTCCAGCGAGACTTGGTATCAGGTTGATGACATGGCACCTTTCCCAACCAGGAGGAAATCGTGATCTGTCCTCGCCAGAAATAAATACCTGCCATCCCTGCACTCACGCTTCCTCTAGCAGCAGCATCACTGGGCTTAGACTGTTTCTCAGGATGTGCCCCCATCACTGAGGGAGCCTGACCCCACTCCAGCAACCACTGATTTATACTCTGTATCACTCCTCGAGTGAGCCCAGAAATAGGAACTATGATTTTTTTTAAAAAGGAAAAATGTGAAAATTTAAAATCAGGGGTAACCAAATTGGGCAAAAGGGGTCAGTTATGTGGTGAAGGAGGACCTTAGACTGTTGGTCATGAGCTACTGCAGTACATGCAGATGTCGATGTACAATGATGCAGACCTCACACATATACAATATTTGATGCAATGTTCCTTCAATACAATATAGAACTAAGAACAATAAAAATATATATTTGAAGAAAGATCAAAATGAAAAAGTAGAGATGCATTATGAGGTCCGAGAGTAACTCTCGCAGACAGGTCAGGGAAGGACAGAACCGTGAGCACCAATACTGTTAGATGTAAAGAAATCAGAATCCTGCACTTTCCTCCCAGTTCAGATCTGGTGAAATGTTTTGACACTTTGAGTCTATCAGTTGAGCTGACAAGACCCAAGGACAGAAAATTCATCTCCACTTGTGCCAAAGCATCAGAAAGGAGGAACCACCTGTGCTGAGTGGTGCTAAAATTTGTGATGAAAATCGGTAAATAGAGTGAGGTCCTAAAGACCGCTCACTGCCTTGAAATTCCTCTTCCAGTACAAAAATATTCAAAACCCTCCAGGTTTTGTTTTATTAAGACATATGATCTTCTTTAAAGATTATTTTTTAACTTTTCCTTCATCACAAAATAATCTTTCACTTTGTCCCTACTTCATCTTTTTTCCTCCTCTTTTTCTACATTAATCTACATAATCTAACATTCTCTCTGGTCTTTATATAATGCTATGTGATTTTTTTTCCTTCTAGCACATTGATCTATCCTTTGCTCTCATTCTGGATGTCCTAATACCTCCATTAACATGACCTCTTCCCATTCATCACCCACCTTATCAGCAGGCTCCAACATTAACCCATTCTTGATACTCATCGGACAAAAGCTCAGTCCTTCCAGCAGTCTAACACCGACTGTGACTGCCAGAGAGCTAAGGGCTGTAGATATTCACTTGGAAAGTAAGTCATCTATAAAACCAAAGAAGTTGCAGAGGCCCAGCCATGTGGAGTTTTAAAAGAGATGAAGTAGTCATCAGAAGGCACAGGTCAAGGGGATTAATGAGTCAGGAGTGGCTTGGAGGTTGCCTGAGTGAAGCTGGCTGGTCAGAGGTCATTTTTTAAGTGCCTTTTTCCAGAGTCAGTTCTGATGACTATGAAGGAAAGAGTACACTGGGCTGAGAGCTTCGAGCTTTTATTTGTTTCAGAGCGTAGTTTAATTTATATCCATTTAAGGAATTTCAGGGAAGAAGCACTTATGTGCAGTTGGCAATTTGTAAAGGCATAGTGTGGGTGTGAAATCCATCCGCCTGTGCTGAAAGTTATATTTAGGAAATGCCTGAGTTCTGGCTCCTCACTGCCTTGTCCCTTAACCTCAGTGTCCTGACTCAGTTTTCTTCAACCTGATTGGAAAAAACACTTGGCTTCCCTGCCTTTAGTTCATCCTCAATTCATGCAGAGTTCTTGTCACTACAAGGGGTTTCAAAGCTGCCTTCCTATATGGCAGATGGTTAATCAGAAAAAAAAATCAAACAAAACAAGACTTTCTATGAAATAAAGACCAATATGATCTATGCCTGTGACCCCTCTTCCTACAAGCAGGCCCCTAATGGTAGTGGTCACCCTTGAAGGAGAAGATATATCTTGAGGCTGCTTAGATTTCCTCATTAAAATATTTCAGATAGACTGCAGGTACCTCCATGCCCGCGATTATTATCTTATTAATAACATAAGAGCAATTTTTCCTCAACAGTTCAGTTTTTCTGCTCTGTGAACATTGTACTTCACCCACATTATCCTGTAATATTTTTTGCTCGAAAGATTTTTACTGATCATCCTATAATCTCCTGCATCAAAAGATACACTTATAAACATTTTCTAAAGTATCCTGTGGCTTACAAGGCTCTAAGTGATACAAATAATCTCTTGGGGAAGAGCAAATGAAAATGTTCTTCCCACAAAATGTTTCCATGTTTTCAGGAAAATTAACGTATCCAACATAAAAATGATAAAATATATGGAACGTGTATTAAGTGCAGAGCTATTCTAAGAGCTTCACGGAAACCTTGTAAAGTAGTTACTCTTATCACCCTCATTTGTATTGAAGATCAAACTGAGACTCAGGAGAGTTAAGGGATTAGTGTAAGATTATGCTGCACTTAGATTTGAAACCAGAAATTCTAGTTCCACAATCTGAGCTTTTTGCTGACATGCTGTACAGCCTTTCTGTGTTCCTTCCATCATTAATCAATTGGGAGTAAATGTGGAACTAATAACACCTTTCTCCTTGAAATCATACAAAACATACAACTACGAAGTAGACCAAGAACTTGTTGAGTGAGACATTACTTCTCCTGACAAAGAATGGTGTACCATCTAGAGAAGTGTGCTTCATAGTAAGTTCTTTTCCCTGGTATTTTCGGGCATGATTTACAAATCTTGACTATTCTAAAACAGGCAGACAGACAGATAAGGTGGGTTTTGACTTGCCACAGGGCTTTATCTAGGTGAAAGAAGACACTGCCACTCGTGTTAATTTCACTGATGCTGTCTTTACTTTAATTTTATTCTTTGACAAGGCATGAAGTGTTAAACAGATTTCTATCACTCCTGCTACCTCAGTCTACATGTATTTAAATAGATAGCTTCTGAACCTATACCAAAATTACCAGGTTTTTTATACTCCTAATATGAATATATATGAGTCAGGAGGAAACACGAAGCCCTATTCTAGATATAGAATGCCTAAATTGGAAGAGATTTTGAGATATCCCTCTATTTGCATCCTGGAATTTTCTGCACCCTAGGGACGCACACCATAATAATAGGAGCTATAAATAAAAAAGTGAGCGACTATAAAAGTGAGTGGCTATAAGGGCAGCTAGAAAAGTTTAAATGCTCCGATGCTCTCTGGCTTTGAGCTCCTCTCAGATCTAGTTCAAGAAAACATGTATGGAGGTTGAAGATCTGGAAAATCATTCTCACATGAAGTCCCACACCTGCATAATACTCTTTAGAAAGTTTTCTTGTAACCCCAAGAGTATGGAATAGTCTCTGCCTGAAGCTCATTCTGCTGGGCTAACGATGCAGAAGCAGGAGGTCAGGAAGGGGCAGGACTGTACCGTGTCCACTCTCAGGGATTCCACTGGGTCAAACAAGCTTGGTGAGCTGGAGCCAGGTCAGGTTCAAACCTATGTGGTCCTTGTAAGTGTATGACATGATGCAAGTTGAATAACGATGCTTCTGAATCCTGCATTCACACTCCAGTTGCTGGGACTAGTGAGACATTTACAGCCTAACCATATAAATTAATCATGAGCTAAATTACTCACCACTGTTTCCTCCCTTTTCATTTTCCTCTATGTTAAAGGGTCCATGCTATGAGTCATTTATTATCTTTGGAAATCACTATTTACACAAGGTGCTTGGTAATAATACTTTAATAACTTTATTGTGGTAACATAAAATACCACATCTCTCACTTGTTTAAAATAGATAAATCAATGGGTTTTAGTATATTTACAGTTATAGTTACTGAAAGTCAATCTGCAGATCTTTCTTCCATATTGTTCTTTTGTTTCTCTTTTTTTTTTTTTTTTACTTTATCTCATTCCTATTTTCCTTTTCTCTGTTTTGAGCCTAATACTTCATGCTAGTCCTCCTGAGTCTGTCCTCCAAGTGTTTACAATTCATCTCTGTATTGTATCTAATTGAGTTATTTTTCCACTTACCCTTCCAGATAATTAATTTTATTCTCAACAGTGAGCAGCCTCTCTGAATGGGTCTATTACAATTTCAAATTTGAAAATAAATGTTTTAGAATTTTTTGCAAATTAAAAACATTCAGCTTTTAATTTACCTTGAACAACTTTGACACGGTGATTAAAGAGAAACACTGGGCACACAGGTTAAGGCAATTTTATAACAAAAGGAATGTTAGCACCTCAAACCTGAAGACAAAGAATATTTACAAATTAATCAAGCTGTAAGGGTGGATATGACATATGGAATAGATTTGTACTATAAAATCACACCAATAACAACACAAAAGAGAAAGGAAAAAATTTCCCAAGTAACAATAATATGAAAATAATCACATTTCAATGTTTCAGATAACATCTGAAGTAAGTATAAGTAATAGATTGGAAAGATGTGGTTTTCTCTTGTAAAAATGACTGAATATTTTAAAAAAGTACACACAACTCATTAAACATTTACTTATAGGTTTACTTAAATAATTGTTAAAAATCATTATAGTAGTCACAGCCTTTAGAAGAGATGAAATCCTGTCATTTGAATTAACATGGATGGAGCTAGAGGGGATGATGCTCAGTGAAATAAGTCAAAAGAAGAAAGATAGATACCAGATGACCTTACTCATAGGTGGAATGTGAACATATAAAACGAAGGAACCGATGAAACAAAACCAACCCTGGAACATCTGCAACAGAACTGAGGTGACCAAAAGGGACTGAGGCGGGCAGGGGGCAAATGGTGGTGGAGCCCACTGGACAATGGGGAAGAACACTTGGTGATTTGGTGGAGGGCAGGGTGTGTTGAAAGATATCTAAAAAATGGGGAAACCTATATATAGGAAATTATTTTAAAATGTAGAAAAATTACTACAATAAGCATGTATAAGTGTAGTAGAATAGTAGGTTATGTGTCTATGCTCTCAGCATCTGCCTTTGGGAGGCCTACTGCACATAACTTTTGATAAGCCATATTGATACAGCACACTCTGAGTCAAATCTATGATCCCAGTGCTCTGAGGTCCAATATATACATATGGTTTAGATAAAGATGGAATTCTAAAATTCAATGGGGAAAACTTGAAAGCATTTCCTCTATCATCAGGACAAAGGCAAGGCGGTCCACTCTCACCACTGCTATTTAACATCATACTGGAGGTCTTAGCCAGAGCAATTAGGCTTGAAAAAGAAATAAAAGGAATCCTAAATGGAATGGGGGAAGTAAAACTATCATTAATTTCAGATGACACGATTATACATATTGAAAGCCATAAAAACTCTGTCAAAAAATCTCCTAGAACTAATCAACAGATACAGTAAAGTGCCAGGCTACAAAATCAATGCACAAAAATCCACTGCATCTTAATACAAAACAACACACTAGAAGAAAACAAAATCAAGAAAACCACACTATTTAATATAGAAGCAAAAAGAATCAAAGATCTTGGAATATACTTAACAAAGGAGGTGAAAGACTTGTACAATGAAAATTACAGATCCTTCTTAAAAGAAATAGACTTCCAGCCAAGACTGCGACCTGATAGGAGCAAGACTCACGTCCTCTACACAAAGCAACCAGAAATTCACCTATTTTCCAGGAAAAAAAAAACACTGAGGAAAAGCAGGCACAGATGCTGTACAGACACAGCAGCAATTGTGACAACAAAGGTCAGAACTACACCCAAGACTCAGACTCTGGATTCTGGCCGCTGTGGAGGGGGTGGAACCGTGGGAGGAGCCGGCCCTCCCAGAAGTCGTGAAAGCAGTGGAGGGCCCGCCCACCGGGACCTGGACACAGAGCTGGGGGAGAGAGTCTAGGCACAGGGCGGAAGCGACACCAGTCCCCCAGTTGTTTGAACAGGAGGCCCAGCAAGAAAATTACATTGGGCACAGCCATAACTGGAAGGCAGCAAGGGGAATCCACATATTGCCCTGGAGCTGCAGGACCCACCCATCAAACCAGAAATTCTGCTCTCAGGCTTAAAGGGAGAAGAGAGTCTCTCAGAGGAGGAGATCATCATGTTACCCAGTGGCGCCACCTTGCCGGTGTACGTGAAACTGCAGCCTATTGCCAACTGTCAGCAGCAAGGTGGTCATTGTGGTTGGGAGCAGGGACACTGTGGGAAGGCTCTGCATCCCCCACACAAACTCCAACCCCATAGACTAAACTGTCGGGCAGCAACAGAGAGCCCATGTAAGAACTTCAACAAATCCAACCAGTGGTGATGCCACAAAACTCAAGAAATCCCAGTGTCCAAACCAAGACCCAGGTTTGCTCAGCACAAGCTGATATCCCACGAAAGGCCGTCACTGCAGGAAAAGCTTATCCACAGATACATAGACAAAATGCCAAACACAGCAAAGACACAGAGAAATATACATGAAATGATGGATCCAGTCAAAAATGCAGGGGGAAATCTGAATGCAACAGTGTCTGCAAACTAACAGAGGATGAATTTAGGGCACCAGTGATAAACATACTCCTGGAAATCAAGAAAACACTAGAGGAAGAAAAAGAGAAGAGAGAGAGAGAGAGAGAGAGAGAGAGAGAGAGAGAGAGAGAGAGAGAGAGAGAGAGAGAGAGAAGAAATGAAGCAGTTTACAACAGATGTCAAAGAAATAAAGAACACAAAATAACTGAACCTAAAATAACCTAATAACCTGAACCTGAATAACCTAAAAAAATTCAAAAGTAAGATGGATGAACCCTCCAATAGAACTGGTGAGCTGGAAGATGGGGTAGAGGAGTGCACAAAGGCAGACTAGCAAAGAGATAAAAGAATGCAAAGAAATGAAGACAGCAGCTGAGACCTATGGGACCACATCAAAAGAAACAACATTCGCATCATAGGGATCCCAGAAGGAGAAGAGAGGTAAAAGCGGGAAGAAACTATATTTGAAGAAATAATAGCTGAGAACTTCCTTAATCTGAAGAATGAAACAAACCTCCAGACCCCAGAAGCCCAAAGAGTCCCTAAAAAAAGAAACCCAGCAGACCTACACCTAGACAGATTGTCATTAAAATGTCAAAAATACAAGATAAAGAAAAAATCTTAAAAGCATCCGAAGAAAAACAAGTCACATACAAAGGAGTCCCCATAAGATTGTCAGTGGGTTTCTCAACTGAAACTCTACAGGCAAGGAGGGAATGGCATGATACGTTCAAAAGACTGAAAGAAAATAATTTTCAACCTAGGATACTATATCCTGTGAGATTATCATTCAGAACTGAAGGAATGATGAAAAGCTTTTCCAATAAACAAAAACTAAAGGAATTTATCACCACAAAACCAGTTCTTCAAAAAGTACTAAAAGATGCTATATAAAGTGTAAAGAAACACCACTTAAAAAGTCTATTAGACCTATGCATTTGTGTTCCTTAGAGATATTGGTCTGTAATTTTCTTTCTTGGTGACATCTCTGTCAGCTTTTGGTATTAGTGTGATGTTGGCCTCATGGAGAGCGTTCTTCAATATGCTGGAGGAGTTTGGATGGAATAGGGTTGATTTGTCTCTGGGGTTTGGTGAAACTCACTGGAAAAGCCATCTGGTCCTGGGCTTTCATCTTTGGGGAGATTTTTGATTACCTCTTCCATTTCTTTGCTTGTGATTGTTCTGTGGGACCTATTCAAGAACTCAGCGTATCTTACCTTATTTAAGAAAAGCCTAGGATGTAGATTTTATTATCCCCATTTTATAGATGTGAAAACCAAAGCTAAGAAATATAATTAAAGTTATATGTATATGTGTCAGAGCCAAGATTCAAATTTATCTTTTATGCCCAAATCCTGAGTGCTTAATATTTTAATCCTGCTTAGTTTTACTGTTAATTGCTTTATTTGGAAAGAACTCTATTAAAAATTTTTGAATTTTACTTCCATCATGATGAGTTTTTTTAATTTTTAGCTCCCTTATTCTTCTTGATAATCCAATTTTTAACTTTTCTAAATTAAGGAATTATGACTCAAGCTTACATGATGAATTTTAATACATTCTACTATATTCATTTTAAATATCCAATATATTGTACTCTTCTGAATTTCTTTTGAAATAAGTATTTTTTGTGATGAATTATGTTCTTTTATAGGCCTGAAAAAAAATCAAAAACAAGACCCAAAACAAAAAGAAATAATAATTAGGAGTAGTAAAGGAAATTAGAGCTCTTGTGGTGGGTGTGATGTGAAATGTGCACAGACTAAGATGTGCATTCAATGTCCTAATAATCATACAGTGATGTGAAATAATAAAACAAATATCTATAGTGTATAATATATATGCACATATGTATAATGATAATATAATGCATATCTGTGTATCTACTCTGTATATCTACTATATTATTCAGTTTTACCTGTCTTGAAATGTATGTAAATTTTAGGAAAGCATATAAATAAATAAAAATGAAAAAAAAAGAAATAGAGGAGGATAAAAAGAGATAGATAGACATCCCCTGCTTATGGTTGTGAAGAATCAACATTATTAAACTGGGCATCTTACCTAAAGGAATATACAGATTTAATGCAATCCCCATTAAAATCCCACAGGCCTATTGCCATCAAATAGAACAAAATATTTTAAAAGTGTTTGGATCAATAAAAGACCCCAAATAGCCAAAGCAATTATGAGCAATTATGAACAAATCTGGACGCATTATACTCTCAGACACTGAGCTATACTAAAAGTGACAGTGATCAGAATGGTATGGTACTGGAATAATAAAAGAGGCACAGATTAGTGGAACAGAACTGAATCACCAGACACTAACACACACATGCAATCAGTTCATCTGTGACAAAGGAGCCAAAAGCATAGGCTGGGGAAAGGAACGTCCTTTCAATAAATGTTGTTGGGATAACTGGACAGCCACATGCAAAAGAATGAAGCTAGCCCACTCTCTGACACCATTCACAGAAGTTAACTCAAAATTAGCTAGAGACTCAGACATAAGTCCAGAAACCATAAAATCCTTGAAAGACAACATAGGAAAGACAGTCCATGCCATCAATCTTAATGAGGTATGTGGAGACTCAACTCCAGCATAAAGGTAAACAAAAAGATAAATAAGCATCTGAGACTACATCAAACTCTAGAGCTTTTTCAGAGTGAAAGAAAACATCACCAAAACAAGAGGACAACCTACTAACTGGGAGAAGATACTTACATTCCATATTTCTGACAAGGATTTAATATTCAATAATATACAACAAACTCATAAAACTCAGCAGTAGTAACACAGGAAATCCAATTTAAAAAATGGGAAGAGGAATTGGAGAGACATTTTTCTGAAGAGGATTATAGATGATAGGACTACAGAAGAGGATAACAGGCACATGAAAAGATGCACCTACTCTGGCTATCAGAGAAATGTGAATCAACACAACAATGAGTCCGGAAAAAAAAATGTTGGCAAGGATGTGCAAAAAAGGGAACATTTTTACACTATTTGTGGGAATGCAAATTGGTGCAACCCCTATGGAAAACTGTGCAGATTCCTCAAAAAGTTGAAGAATGGAATCCCATATGATCCCAGCATCCCTCTTCTGGGTATTTACTCAAAAGCTATAAAAACACTCATTTGCAGAGATTTATGCACCTCCATGCTTATTTCAGCCCTATTCCAGTTAAGGACTGGAAACTACCTAAGTGCCCAATGTCAGATGAATGGATAAAGATGTGACTTATAAACATAGTGAAATACTACACAGCCCTTAGAGACGAAATCCTATCATTGGAAACAACATAGATGGATCTAGAGGGGATTATGCTAAGTGAAACAAGTCAAAAGAAGAAAGATAGGTACCAGATGACCTCACTCACAGGTGGAATGCGAACAGACAAAGCACAGGAACAGATGAAATAAAACCAACCCTTGGACACTGGCAATAACATTAAGGTTACCAATAGGGAATGGACCAAGGAGGGTGGTGGGGCAAGTGGTGACAGAACCCACTGGATGGTGGTGAAAGACATTTGGTGATGTGGTGGAGGGCAGTGTGTATTGACATATACCTGAGGAATGGGGAAGGTGCACATATGGGGAATCTAGACATTTGAGTTTATTTTGATTTGTAAAACAAAGCTACTGCAATAAAATACTAAAATGGGTAAAATACAAAAGGAGGAGATACAAGAGCAACCAAATACTTAAGGGGGATGTTTCTTGTCTGCATCTTGATCTGCATTTTTGTGGATGAAAATAAGGTGTTTGGATATGACAAATGCTATGAATGCATAGAACAGGATTCTTGAGGAGAGTTCAAGATAAAGTGTGAAAGACTGGAACTCCAGGAGTGTGGGTCCACAAGTGTTTGTTCATAAGAAGAGCCATGAACTTGGTGGATGGGTCACTTGGATCTCTTGAGTTTCCATGCGATGTTGCCTCTTTATCATAGAAGAGCAGCAAGGGTCTTTATAGCTTCATATGGGTTGGGGAGGGGTTGGGAAGTTGACCTATTCTGCTGTTAGCCTGTGGCAAAATAATACTGAGTCTGGAAGGAAAAACTGGAGATCAAGAAGAAGGTGAGAAAGGACGAGAACAAGGTCACACTAGGCAGGGCAGTGGGCTGAGTTTGGAGCAGGAAGTGGAATGGGATAGAGATCAAGGCTGTCAGAGTAGGACTCACCTTCTAAGGTGGGAGGGAGCAGAGGCCTATTCTAGTTCAATACTTTATATCCTGGTCAGAAAATCTTGTGTGCCTGTGTTAGCATGGGAGAAGTGCTAATGGTCTGAGCTGATGGGACATCCCCTCACCTATCTGAAGGAACTGGAAATGAGAGACTCAAAAGAGAACAGTAACTAAGATCTGGGCTCCTGGGTTATGAGCAGAAGACAGATGGAGCTTTACTGAGTATGCAGTAGGTGTTCAACAGTGTACATTGAATGAACTGGGGAAGAGAGATTCAGAGGTTAATGAAGCTACCTTGAGGATCTCTGGAGAGTTGGGGGCTAAAGGTGTGCGCAGAATGTTGAATATGCAGGAACAGGTGGGTAATGTAGTTTCCCCTTCTGACCCTCAACCCTAGAATTTCCTCTCTTGTGCATTTTCAAGGGAATCCACAGGAGCTTTTCTGACTGAGATCAGTCAGATGTTCCTTCTCATCAGCCTTAATGAAGTTGTCACTTGGTATTTCACAGGCCCCACACCAGGAGTCCTCAAGTCTGTTGGAGGGAGAGATGTGCTTAGGTTCTCTAGGAGCTTCAAGTCGGGTCTGGACCTGGATGCAGCACAGAAAGGACACGTGGGCAGCTAAATTTATGTGACTAAACAGACCCTCAAATGTGGATGGTTTGCAGTGTGTGCGGGGCAGGCATCTGTGTCAGGGCAAGGGGGTGGGATTGATGGGTGTTCCACTTCACAGTCTGCATGACCAAAGTTAGCCGCCTTCATTGCCCCATCCATGAGAAATTTCATGGAAGAAGTAACATCCAGACTTTATTTGTAGGTGAATAGGCAACCCCGACATCTAAGATCTGTAGAAAGAAGCTAGCAAGCAGGAGGTGCTTGGTGACAAGAAAGCATGGAATGTGCGAGCGTGAGAGTCAGGAAGGGTGGGATGTGTGGGAAAGGCTCAGACTTGGTTTTGCCCAGTGGCCATGATGGACACTTTCTGAGGCTGAGGAATAAAGAGTAAAGTGACAGGTGGGGTCCTGGAATCCCAGCAATCCTATTCTGAACTGAGAAGTCAATAGCAATCCAGGATTATTTGGAAGTAGAGGCCCTGTGTTCACCTTCTAGAGGACATCCTAAAAAAATTTTATATGCACTCTTACATATCAAAGTCTAAATGTAATTAATATCCTTATTTTCCCTCAAAATAACACAAGGAACTTGGAACACTTTATTACCATCTCCAAACTCATACCCTAATATTATCAATGACTCTAATTATCTTTTTTTTTTTTTAACATCACGAGAGATTTTTGCTGTCTGCTCACATACCATGAGCCAGAACAAAGTCACACGGTGACAGTCAGCTACAACAGAGGCAGGAAGATTGAGTCTTCAGTGGGGGTGGACATGTATTCAACTCAAAGTCAAGAATTCAATAAAATGGTATCACTGGAAAGTCATATAGCTATGACACAGATTTAAAGGACTGGTTTTAGGCCAGGGGAATGTCAGGAATCCCTGCGCCTCCACCAGCGGAAGCTTTGGCCTGGACCTTGTCAGTACCTCAGAATTAATTATAAAAGAGCCAGACATAACTTATTTAGCCCCTACTGGGGTCTTTGAGCCTCTCCTCAATGGAAAGATGGGATTAATATTGGGTCGCTCTAGTCTTACCAGGGTTATTGATTCTGATTATACTGGAGAAATAAAAATCATGTTAAGAGGAAAAAGAAAAAAAGATTGGCTTTATATTCCATACTTAGTAATTCCAATGCCTAAAGTTTTTGCAGAGCTGATCCTGCTATCACTTTTGTTTTGTTTCTTGCTGGTTTTTACTCATGGTATCTGTTTTCATTTATGACTTGAGATTTTATGAGGATGAATTTATTTTCCTCAGAGTGTTATCTGTACAAGTTCTTTGAAATCTGAGACAAAACTGATATGCCACAGAGAACTTACATGTTGTAACCAAGCATATGGAAATGTTATGTGAGGATACTTCTAAAGAGGATTACATACTTGAGGTCTTTTGAATTACCTAATTGCATGATTTGGGGCTGCAAACCATGTAAATTATTGTGATTGCAAGTTCTTTCTCAAGAATCAAGAGATACCTCCCTCTGTTTCCTGCATGAAGTTTAGGAGCAGGCCATTCTACTTGCATTTCCTTGGAGGAAGGTGGGTTTGATTTCAGTTTGCACCCCGCTCCCCCCCTGCAGAAAGTTTAGACTTATACAAGGGTCTGTTGTGAGCAGCCCTGTCCTGGGGTGGTCTGAGGCTGTGCTGCCCGAACCTCAATTTCACTCTGTTTGACCAACATTGGCTTCACTCCACTTACCTCTTTGAGTTCCTATCTTAATTTCATCTTTCATTTTAGCAGTTCTTACTTCCTTGCTGACTCATTGATTCATGTAGGTAGATTCTTTTAATCTACTGTTTGCATTTTTTCCGGGTAAATAAGGTAAGTTAACAAGGTAAATAAGTCAAGGCACCAATACAGAGTCAGAAATTTAAGTTGTCATCAGACTGCTGTGAGAAATAAACAAGAGTGTATTTCAAGGTGCTAACTTAGGTGCACTTGTTACACACAAATCATTTAATGATAAAAGGACAAAAGAAGAGCAAAAAGAAAAACATAAATACATAGCTCTCAAGCATATTTTGAGATTTTAATTTGGAGCACACAACCCCAGAGATTCTTCTCCTGACTTGCCACATAGCATTTGGAAGAGACAAAGTAGAGAGGGAGAATCTTCCCAATGATGAAGGAGACCTGGAGGCCTCTGAATGGATCTAAGATGGGTTTCTGTACACGATTTGTATGATCTGAAACTGCAAACCCAAATGAAGAATGTCATGTAATTACAAATTCTCAGGGGAGATTTTCACCCCCTCTATACAGTTTAAAGACATTTTTCTCTGTTCCCAATATGCATGATGGGCAATGCACTTTGTTCTAATTTACCCTACCTACACTGAGGCCCTAACCCTTTTAGGTCTTGGTTTTCTCTATTAGATTCCACTCTTATACAGGTCCTGGATCTTGCCTTCTGAGCCTGAAGTACTAAGAAACTGAGAAAAGAATCTTAAATTCACTCTATTTGGCAATCAATCTAAATGTAAAGCCTGTTTCAAAACCTTCAACCTGTCTCGGCCTGTCTTTTCTCAGTTGTTTTTCTAAATATTACCTCCTATCTACCTAGCCAGTTGATAGATTACCAAGATTTTTTTCATTACTTTATCCAGCAATTTTTGTTGCTTTTATTGAGAGGAGGCGTTACTGTACCATGTCACCTATATTGCCAGAAACGTGGAAGCTTTCAAAAGATGATTTCAAGATTATGAATTTCAGTCACTAAATGATGGTGCATTTAAAGTTGCCTAGTGTAATACTTAGCACAAGGTAATCACTCAGTAAGAAAGGAAAATGGGAGGGAAAAGAAGATCCAAACAGAAACAAGCAAGCAAGTCATCTTACTGCCATAAATACTATGTTTTTTTTCCTTTAAAGTCATAAAATGTCCTTCTTATTGATCACATTGCATTCTGAGGAAACAAAAAAGTTAAAATCCAAAGCTGAAAAGGGCACAGGTTATCACCTGCACATTTGGAATTCGAAGAGAAATTGTTCTGCAGTTGGTCACTGAGACCTCCAGAGAGGTTCTGAACTCAGGGAATATTTTCACTTGAGCTCATGTGCAAACCAGATGAGGCTGCAGGTCTCTTCCAGAACCACTTACTGGCTGTCTGGCTGCCCTGTAGGTCACCGTTGAAGCCGTCCGACCAACTTTATGGCCACTCTCTTGTCCTCCACAATCCCCTTCTTCCCCAGTGTTTCCTTTCCCATATCTTCCTCTACTGTCCAGCCTACGTCCATACTCCCCTTCTCCTCCATGGCGTCCTCGGTGGCCTCCTCTGTGGACCAGTTCATGGCTATTGCAACAACCTTCTTCATGTTCACGCCTCCTGCCACGATTCATGCACCAACCCCCTCATGGCTGTGGTTCAGTTCATGGCTCACTGTGCTTCTCTGTGGACCAGTTCACTTCCCAGCCTGTGGAATATTCCAGAACCCAGTCCTGAGTGCAGATCCATACCAAGGCCAAGGCTGTGGTTATTTGTCAGGGAAAAAGAAAGGTCCTTCTAAAGAGAGAGGGGTGGGGGGAGAGAGAGAGATTGCTCTTTTTCTCTCATTTATTTATTTACTTCTCTAGAAATAAGTCCCCTTAGCTATTATACTTGTGTGTTCTCTGTGTGAAGGCTGTCACCTTTGTTTTGTATCTTTGTAAGGTTATCTGTTGCTAAGCTTTCAAGACCAGAGTACATCCACCTCCTGTTCATAAGGCGTATAGTCTCCCAGAAATAGGGAGTCTTTCATTGTGTTAATTAATCAAGCAAGTTTCTTGTCTATCAGGTGAAAACAAATGAAAATTTATGAAACAGAAGTCAACATAGTAGTTCTCTTTGGTCTGGGTACTGACTGGGAAAGGACACAAAGGAAGCAATTCAGGTAATAGAATTTTCACTATTTTGAGCCAGGTGGTGGTTATGCAGGTTATGTATACATGTTTTACTTAATCAAGCTCTACACTTGAGAGTTGTCACTTCTTGTAAATTGAACTTAATTTTTAAAAACAAGATAAGGGAAGACCCATAATGAGCTGAGGCTTGGAGAACCAGCTCTAAACACTGTAGCTAAGAGCTGACCTGGATTGGGTCCTGGCTCTGCTGCCACCTTGACCTGCCACCTCCGGCAAGTTACTTCAGTCTCTGACTCAAGTGTCCTCGTCTACAAATGGGTACTGAGTGTCCATGCCCAATGGTTAAATGAATAAGAGACAATGTTCCCTTCACTGCAAGCTCAGGACTGCACACCTAGTAAACAATAAGCAAAATGCTAGTTATTACTGTAGCATCTTTATCTTACACTTTAGAAGATTGCTGGTGATCCCACCATAGGGAGGGATCAGAGAACACGACATAAGAAACTTCTGGAGAGTTTGTGAATTCTTTGATTTATTGTGTACTTACTCTTATGCATCCTACAATGTTGAAAGCCACTGACCAGAAATACAAACAGCAAAATGGGAACATGTGAAAATATTGTAAAAGAGGACAAGAAAGCTATATGAGAATCGAAAATAAAGACCAGGAAGGAGACTATGAAGCAGAATGCAGCCGCAGCTGCAGCCGGCACGCGCAGCCACACCCCACCCCACAGAGCTATGCAACCTGACACAGGTCAGCTCTCGAACATCAGACACGCCCTACGTGAAGTTGAGTGTATCTGTGGCTTCTGTCCTTGTCAAGGGCACTTCCTTGTCATCCTCCCTTAGTATCTAATCAAGTGTTTTGAAATTTCCAGTCCATTTGGGCTATGCTAAGAAGTACTTAGAATGGTACATTTCTTTTCATTTGGGTACAATCATAAAAGAAGGGGTAAAGATAAACCCTTTCTCACTCCCTCTTTCCCAGAAGTAGTGTGTGTGTCTATAATGAGAGTGAAAACACGTTGGGACCCAAGTGCTCATCACTTTTTCTAGTGTTATAGTTCCAGTTGTTTATCAAAGATACGCTTCCCTTATCCTCTCTACTAGCCTCACATCACAGAGTCTCTCTCTCTCTCTCTCTCTCTCTCTCTCTCTCTCTCTCTCTCTCTCTCTCTCTCTCTGTCTGTCTCTCTCTTCATGTTACATCTACCATTTATATTTTCTATATATATTTTCTCTCTTCCTCCTTCTCTTGGTTTGCATATCATGCTATCTGGGAAAGTATAGTCTGCCCTACCCTTTATCCAGCTGAGGCAGCAATATGGATAAGCCCATTGAAGAGTTCATGGAAAAGTATTTTCCTCAAGAAGCTACTAGATGGGAAGCAGCATAAATGCCCCCTTCTCCAAGCAACTTACTCACCTTCAGTGATACAGTCCATGAGAAATTTAATTGTATAAAATCATAGACTATTGTAAACTTACTGCTTGAATTTTATCAGCTAAAAAGAACTAGCCCTTTCATGTCTGGAGGATCTACATTACTCTGACACACAAAAGCAGCCCTTTCTCTAACCAGGCACAGATAAGAGTGTGTGATCCATCATTCCTCATCTATTGGAATGCTGCTGTTTCCAAGGAAATTGGGTTCATCTCAGTCTAGAGCAGCTGTTGACTCTGACACACAGCCCTGCTTTGTTATGAACTTACTAAAATTCTGCTTCATTTAACATTCACCATAATTTCATACTTCCTTCAGTACTATAAGGTCTCTTTTTTGGTAGGAGGCTCCATAGCCCTCTGGTGTACAATTGTCTTTGTTGGAACAAGTCAATAAATCTGACTTTGTGAGGCTGCAGGTTTGCTCCTCTTCTCTCATATTGATTGGGCCAGGAATATGCTACTCTCCATGTGCTTCTCTCTCTCCTCTCTTCTCCTTAATAATCTTTGTCCTATTTCTATTATTCTAGTTCCACTTATTATCTATTTTCTCACTGGGTCCTTCTCATATCCTTGATACCAGGCAAAATCTCAGTCCTACCTGCAGTCCAATACCAGCCATGACTGCAGCCTAAGAGATGAGGATGATGACCCAGGGCTGCAGGTCTCCACTTGCTTTCATCGTGCTTGTTGGCATGGGGCTCAAACTAACTGTGTTTTTGCTTGTGGTGACTGGGTCAGTTTTAGGGGAGATGGTCTTGATTCCAGGAGACATGGTTGACTCCTGGGTAGATCCTGTCTTGCTGCTCCTAGTTCCTGGGATTGAGGTGGTTGATGATACTACAGTGGTGGATGTGCCTAGGTCAGAGGTACGTAGAGCTGTTCCACGGATGGCACTGCTAGTAGCAGTGGTCATGGAATCCATTCCAGGGGTTGTGGTGACAGAGGTGGGGGCACTTGTTCTGATTTCAGTGACCTTGGTGCCTAGGAAACAGGTCACACAGCATGATGCATTTTTAGTGAGATAATTGAAGGGGAAGTACATACACTTAGAGCAGAGGGATTGATTCTAATACCTTATTGTGGTGGTTGGAATATAAGTGATGTGGTGGGAAGAGAGATGTCATAAAGTGATTGCTTAAGGCCATAATCCTTAGCATAGAGGTGAGAGCCTCAGAAAAGAAGAGGTAGACTATGTCACTGGAGGTGCTAGTGATGAGAGAAGCAAATGATTGAGTGATACAGAAGTGTAATTTCATCCAAATAGAAGATGATGTTGCATAAAAGTGATAGGACTGATTCTCTTGGGTATAAGAACAGTGCTAGAGGAAGAGATGACGGAGTTTGATTTACTCATAGGTGAGTCAGACGTCAGGGCAGGGAGCAGAGGTGACATAATCTAGCACAATCGTGGTGGTCAACAAAGTCAAGAAAAGTGTTCTTGAAACATATGCTACAGAACCTGACCCACATGAAGGAGACTGGTCATAGAGACAGAAGAGGGTGGACTCAAACAGGTAGAGACCAATCCAGCAGAAGTATTTGGGAGAGGGTGTTGGCAGTCATATCTGTGGATCACTGAACAAATGGTTACGCTGAAAAAATAAATAATCAGTTAATAAATAGAGTAGATAGGATCTGGTCAAAGTTACCAGATACAGTGGGTGGTTTAGAATAGAGTAGATAGGATCTGGTTAACATGAGTGCTGATGAAAAGGGCAAAGGTGGTTTATTCAGAGTAAAAAAAATAATTTTGGTCTTAAACTGGAGCAGGAATTAGAAAACTTTTCTGTAAAGAGTCAGATGACAATTTTTCTAAGGTATTTGGGGTCACATAGTCTCTCTCACAAATATGCAAAGTAGCTGAAAATCAGTTATAGACAGAAACAGAGAGGTGTGGTTGTGTTTCAATAACACTTTTTTGGAAAAAGCAGATGACAGACAAGATTTGGCCATGATGTATGGTTTTATGAAGTGTGAATTATGGGTAATATATTGAAGGTGAGGTGGTGGCGTCCAGGTTATGAATGGAATAAAGTGGTTATATCCTCAGGACAGAGTGAGAGAGCCTGACAAATTGTATGATTGCTGTAGAGATGAGTTGGGTTTCCAGTCGGCAGAACTGATGGAAAATGACAAACTTGGGAGAGAGATTTGTGAAGGAGAATTTTTGATTAAGAAAGAAGTGATAGAAACTTAAGAAAAGGACCTGAGACCGGAGTAGAAAACAGTGTGATTCTAGAAGAGGCATGGTGTTGTGACTAGGCTCTGAAGCAGAAATGAGAGAAACAGGTGAAGAGGCGGCAGTTGTCACCTCACTATGTGCTTAGAGAAGAGGTGGCAGTACCTGATACAACTGTGTTTGTGCTGGATTGAGTAGAAAAATCAGTGGCATTGGTGGACACCAATGTGGTAGAAGATGCCATGAAAGGTCCTGGGACACTGAGAGGAGACTGTGGTGGCCCCAGAAGATATGGAGAAGAATATGGTGGGCACAGATGCTGAGATAAAGTCTTTTGTGCTCTTAGAGTCTGTGGTTGAGGCAGTCAGTGTTTTACAAAATGTGGTGGTGTTTGTAGTGGGCACAGAAAAAGTGGACAAGTCTGTGGTGCTCTCGGAGGCTGATGGGGCGGCCACGGGACGTGGTGGTCTGAGAGCCTGTGCTGGAGGCTGTGGTGGTCACAGATGCTGCTGTGAATGGCATGGAGGACTCAGAGGCTGCAGTGGAGGCCATGCTGCTGACAGTGAAGTGACCTCAGATACTGGACTGTAGGCCATGCTGCTTCAGACCCTGTCATCATGGATGTGGAGGTTTTAGAGTGTGTTTTGGAAAAAGACTCTTCAGTGATCTTAGAGGCTGTGGTGGAAGCCATGGAGGAATCAAAGTCTGTTGTGAGGCTGTGGTTGTTTCAGAGAATGTGGATAAATCCATAGCAGTTTCAGTGGCTAAAGTGGAGGCCTTGCTGGGCACAGAACGCAGCTGACACTGACGCTGAGGTAGAAGGTTTGGTGGCCTTAGAGCCTTTGGTGTTTTCATTTGTGAAGATTGTGTTGGGCACAGATGTTTTCGTGGAGTTTGTGATACTGTCTGTGGTTATTTTGGGGTCTGTGTTGGGCAGTGATGCAGTGGTGATCTCAGTGGGGACTGTCGTGGCTGTGCGTGTACAGAACTTGCAGCTGTCACGGAGTTTTTAGTGGAGACTGAAGTGGTATCAGAGGCGGTGCTGACAGGTGTTGTGGTCTCCGAAGAGGAGATAGAGGTGTTAGTCGTCTCAGATGTTGTTTCTAGAGTCAGCGGTAGAGGCTTCAGTGGGCACTGACATTATTACAGAGGACCTGGTGGCTTTGAAGACTATGGTGGAGCCCACAGTGGATTCTGAGATCAAACTAGAGGCTACTGTAGGCACTGATGTTATTTTGGTGGTTGTGGTGATCTCGGAGACTTTGGCTGAGGTCAGGATGGGAACGGACATTGTCTGGGAGCTTGCAGGAATCTCAAGGTCTGCTGTGGAGACGGTATTAGCCTTAGATGTTGTTATGGTCTTCACAGGCATGGTGGCTGTGGAGGATACAGACTCGGCAGTTGCTACAGAAGCTTTGATGGAGATTGTTGTTGTCCCGGAGACTGTGTTAGCTGTTGTTCTGATAGAAGATGTCTGAGTCTTAGCGGCTGTGGTGAAGGCCATGGTGGGCTCAGTCCTGCGGTGGTTTCAGAGACTGTGGAGTAGAAATTGGTGGGCAGAGATGTCTCCACGTAGGCCCTGGTAGTGTCAGAGGCTGGGACAGAGGTCATGGTGGAGACAGAGGCTGAGGTCTCAGTGCCTGTGGTGGAGGTCGTGGTCGTAGTGGCCACAGACGTTATGTTAGGTATGGTGGGCATAGGAGCTTTGGTGATCTCAGCAGGCAGTGGAGCAGCTGCGGAGGGTACAGACTCTCCAGGTGTAATGAAGGCTTTAGTGGTAGCTATCACTGCCTCAGTGAGTACAGTAGAGGCTGGAGTGGGGTAGAGCTCGGTGGAGGTCTTAGTCATCTCCGCGGTGTTGTCTCAGAGTTGGTAGAGGAGGCCGTGGTGGTCTCAGAAGCTATGTTCTTGGAGACTGTGTTGCAGGTTGGGGTAGGCACAGATGTTAGTAGAGAGGCTATGGCAGTGTCGGGGAATATTGTGGAGCCCAGTGTAAAATTACAGGTCTGAGTAGAGACTGTCATAGGTAGAGATGCTGTGGTGAAGGACCTACTGATCTCTGGGACCATGGTGAAGACTCTGGTGGAAATGAATGTTGTTCTGGAGGCCCTTGTGGCCTCGGGGACTGTGGTAGAGGTTGTAATAGGACCAGGTTCCATACTGGGGGGCCGTGGGTATCCCAGAAACTGTGGTGATTGTTGTGGTTGTTTCAGAGCCTGTGACAGGCAGTGGTGGGCGCAGGTGCTGAGGTAGAGACCTTGTGACTCCTAGAGGCTTTGGTGGAGCCCGCCGTGGACAGAGACTCTGCCGGGTCCACTATGGCTGTAAGGAAAGCTGTGATCTCAGAACCTGGACTGGTTTCAGAGGCTCTGGTGGAGTCTGTGTCAGGCAAAGATTAGTTGTCAGAGAGAACAGGGTGGGTGCAGTTATTGGAGTAGAGAGCAAGGTCACCTCAGATGTTGTGGTGGATTCAGAACCTGCAGTGCTCTCGGAGGTTGTAGTGGTTTCAGATGTTCGAGACAGACCATGGTGTCTCACAGACCTGGTGGAGGACACCTTGGAACCTGGATTAGAGATTTTTATTGAGACAGATGTTGTAATGGAGGACCTGAGGATCTCAGAAGTTGCTTGGGAGACTGGGGTGGTGGCAGAACCTGTGGTGGTTTTAGAAGCTGTACCGATGACTGTGGTTGGAACAGACTTGTAGTGCAGGACATGGTGATCTCAGAAGCTGTGGTGACGGCTATGATGGGCATAGATGTTATGATGGAGGGAAGGGTGGACATAGAAGTTTGGTGGTCTCAGAGCTTGTGGTGATTTCAGAGACTTTGGTGAAGAATGTCACGGGCACAGATATTGTAATGGCAGTTGTGGTGGGCACGGATGCTGTGATAGTTGTAGCAGGTGTTGGGCAGTTGGGGAGGGCACAGACTCAGCAGCAGTGGAAGAGGCTTTCATGGACACTGGCACTCTCAGAGGCCCTGGAAGCAACCAGAGTGGTCTCAGCATTTGTGGTGGAGACCGAGGTGGTAGCAGAGACTTCTGTGATCTTAGAGCTTGCCGTTGGGGTACTCATGGTCCCAGATGTTGTAATGGAAGATAGAGTGGACTCAGAGACTGGGGTGTCTCACAGGTAATGTTGGAGAAAGTGGTTGGCACAGACATTGTGCTGGAAGATACGAAGACCTCAGGGCTATAATAGACGGTATAATAGACGGTATAATAGACGGTATGTGGACACGGATGCTAACGTGGAAGGCATGCTGACCTCAGAGCCTTCAGTAGAAGTCATGGCGAGTGTCATGGCTGCGGGCGTGATGACTTCAGAGGCTTTGGTTGAGGTTCTCCCTAAAACACATCAACTTTTATTCAGATCAGGTACTCGCTCTTGCAATTTGAATATTTAATCAGGAGCATTGTGCGTATCTGTCTCTCTGTCTGTCTCCTTTAACTGAGAACTGCTGTCATCTAGGTTGCAGTTAACTTTTTGCTTGGAAATGTGTTTTAGGAGTTGTAGCATTTGTAATTTTCTCCTTCTCCCCCGTTTAAGTATGGATGCTATAAGCAAGTAGACTGATTCAACTGTGCTTTTGCATTGAATGAATGATTTGACCAATCTCCTTTGCACCTTCTCTTTTCTTCAAGAACTTGGTTCACAGGGACCTTGGCCCCTTTTTGGCACTATGCTTCTAACCCATGATAAGGAGGCAACACACACAGAAATACTGCACCATCTCTATTTCTATATTTTAACCTTCGGGAGAGTTGGAAAATTCCCAGGAAAGAGTCAGAGGAAAGAACACATTGGTGTTTGCAAACCTCATCGAGGTCATCTGGATGGTTCCCCAGAAGCGCCCCCTCAACCAGGTGAACATCACACCAAGTGGAAGGGCACTGGAGACAGACCCTGAAGGGCAAGTTCCCCTTCATTCTGTGGACTTTCAGGACGCTGTCCCCGTCTGAGGAAAATCTGCAGGTGCTGGTGGTGCACAGCTCTCAAAGTGCAAGCACAACAGTCCTTTCAGGGCCTCTCTAGGAGTTTAAGGTTAGAACGGATGTCTTAAGCAATATGTGAAACTTCCGTCAGTGAAGAGAGTCAAAGGAATGCTGGGGGAGAAATCCTTGCATGATTTTTTTCTTCCTTTCTTTTATTTTTTAGTGTAAAGCATTAGACTAAGTAGTAGCAGCAGGAAAGGATCAGAGAAGAATCAAGGGATTAGTTTAAGTTTCTTCTTGATAAATACTCTCAGCATCCAGTACTTCTCATTCATTCAAAAATGTTCCCTTAAAATCCTCTATAAAGCATGTGGTGTGCCGGGCATGGGACAGGGCAGTAAGAAATAGGTATGGAGCATCCATTCAAGTGAGGGAGAGACAATGAGTAACTAAACAGAGAAAATCTGCAATGAAAACTCCGTGAACAGCTGACCTGTGCTCTTTGAGTTGCTGAAAGGAAGAGTCTCTCTCACTCCAGGTCAGGGATGGGTTGTGGTAATGAGAACTGAAAAGAGAAGTAGCATCAGAGAAATGAAAAAAAAAAAAATCCACAATGAGAATAGCCTGTATCAAAAAGTCAAGAAACAAGTGTTGGAGGTGGTGTGAAGAAAAAGTAACTCTCCTATACTGTTAGTGAAAACGTAAATGAGTGCAACGTCTTTGAAAAAGATTATGGAGTTCCTCAAAAAGAAAAAAATAAATAAAGCTTGAACTACTAGTTGATCTAGAAATCCAACTTCAAGGCATATACCCAAAGATCACAAAAACACTAATCAAAAAATAATTGCACACCTATGTTTATATCAGCACAGTTCACAATAGCCTGGGTATAGAAATAAGCAACGTCCATCAACAGATGACTGGATGAAGAAGCTGTCATTTATCCTCAATGTAATTCTGCATAGCTGTCAAAAAAATAAAAGATGAACTCTTGTCCATTGCAACAACCTAAATGGAGTTGGAGGTTGTTATGCCAAATGAAAGAAAAAGTACAGGGTGGTTTTGCACGCATGTGGCATATAAAGAAACTAAGAGACAAATCACAAGAAGACACATGATACGGGACCGCGGCTACCAGAGGGGCTGTGCGGGAAGGGAACGAGGGAACTGAGGCCATCACTAAGGTGGAGGAGGCACCGGACTCTGCCGGTGGGAGTGGCGGAAATGCACACAGTCTGAGTTGCAATGCAAATTCAACATCCTAATAATCATAGAGCAATGTAAACTAAAGGAAAAATAAAATGATTTATTAATAAAAAACCAGAAGTGTGAGCTGGAGCACGTTACTAACAGAGTGAAATACCAGAAAATGCTTTTCCCCTCCAAGGACAGCGAGACTATGACATCGCCACATCTGAGTATGGAAAAGCAGCACTCTGAGTAAGCTAGCGTGACCTGAAGCGGGGCAGACACTACCAGCGCACTGGGAAAGCCAGCATGATGTGTCCAGAATACAGCAGGCCCCTTGCAGCAGCCCTGGAGGCTCTGGAATACAAAGGCATTTGAATGAGGAGGAAAGTGCAAAATGCAGAACCAGAAAAGTCTGTTCAGTTGCATCATCAGAGAGCCTATGTGTTTGAAAATGAAGGACAATTCCACAGATTGTTGAATGCTTAGGAAAAGCCTTAAGACTGCTAGTAGGAGGAGGCAGGGTTTGGCGGGCTGCTCTCTCTATTCAGAAAAAAGATGCCTGTGTAAGGAAATTGAAAATAATCCCCTGGGTTATAACAGTTGTTCAAGGCTTCATTCACCCATCCAGAAATGACCGGAGGCCAAGCTGCAAGAAACTGCGGGGAGAATTCCAGTGCACCCGGGGTCCCTGGAGTGAGTGACAGCGGTATCGCCCTAGAATAGCTCCTGGAAGGGTATGACTAGCCAGACCAAGCAGTGGGGTCAGAGGGCTGCCCCTCTCCAGCTCTTGAGCTCATGGACAGTGATAACGCTAAGCCAGCCTGAGTGTGCTGGCTCCAGAAGAAAGAAATCACACACATATGACTGTCTTTAAAGTCACTGAGCTGTAGACTTAAAAGTGGTGAAAAGAGTAAACTTCAGAATGCATATATTTTAACATAATGAAAATGATGAGGAAAAGAAGAAAAAAAATACTTGCATCTCTGTGTAGTGGCGAATACTAATGACACTGATGTGACCTTTTGCAATCTACACAAATATCATCTCCTTATTTGTGCACTTGAGACTAAAAGACTAGGTCAACAACGTCGCAATAAAAGTATAAGATGATTACTTTTACAAGCTCTTCTCCTGGTGGTTCAGGCGCACCGTTCTGGAGTTCTTGGTTGTTAACAAGAAGGACCCTGAGGAAGAAGAAGCAAGAAGTGGGGGACGGCGAGAAACCCACCGAGAAGGCAGAAACGCAGTGGGAGGCAGAGCCCAGATGGGGGGATTCCTCCAGTGTGAGGGTATGAGGGAGGGGGAGAATGGGTGCAGAGCAGGGTGACTGCATAGGCCTGAGGGTGGGAAAATGAGGTGACTGGCAGAGTGTTTGCACGCTTGTAACTCTTTTTCAGTAAAGTGTCATTCTTTGTGTGAGATCTGCATGTCCGGGTTGACTGTGAGCTCCCTGCAGGCAGGGCCCTGCTGCTCAGTTCACCGATGTGTCTTCAGACCCAGCACAAAGCAGAGGCCCAAACACGTTTGCTGAATAAGCATGGGAATGTCGTGTTCAATAGGATCTGCAGCCTAAACGAAGATATTATGGGGAAGCAACCCTGGAAATATAAGACTGGATTTCAGAAAAAGGACAGGCTGGAGAAGACTCTGGAAGTCATCCGCAGCAAAAATACTGCAGAGCAAGTAGGCTCATAGCGGTGGGGAGGAGAGAGAAAATAGGACATGCAAGATTGCACTCTCAGGAGACAGTCATTGAGAGAAAGCCAGGGAGAATGTAAAAAAAACAAACATAAAAGGAAAAAGAAACTCCACCAACAAAAACTGTTCAGAGCTCCCTGGTGGAGTAGCAGTTGGGTCCACTGCCTCCGGCTGAGTGCAGCCCACATCCATCCCAAGGTCCCAGACTCACATCCCAAGGGCCAGGAGAACAACCAAGATGAACAACTAAGTAAAACAGGAATGCTTTTTCCTCCTCTCCCTGCCTGCCTGCCTACTCACCTTCATTCCTGCCTACACCTTTGCTTTTAAAAAAAAAATTCCTATTCATTCAACCTATGCCTGTTTCAGTCAATTCCACACCTACCCCACCTCCTTTCTAGGTAGGACAGTGGAAGTGAAAGCTTTTATAAGTTGTTTGACAGTTAGTAACTCGTCTTATTAATTAATAGTGAATTCTTAATTTTTAGTAATGAAGAAAAGAAACTTGATATTCTGAAGGAGTGTAGGGGAGAATCAGATGAAACAGTTTGGAACACAAGAGCCCAAACTTACCTCTTCCTCGGTCTAATTTGCTCACGCCTATAGCCTGGGATCTCTGTGGTCCCTCTCCTGTGTCTCTATCCAGGGATTGTGAGAACTGACAAATGATTTAACATTAGGCAGCCTTTCTAGAAGGAATATTTTCCTTCTACTTAGTTTTAGACTTGGAGTTGAGATCTAATCCCTCTGAGAATTAAGAATGCTTTTGAAATTAGAATGTTCAAACCAGAGACATTTATGAAGCAGTTATTACACTCCAGGCTTCCAGCAGCTTCTAGCTAAGGATTGGTAGGGAAAAATAAGGGGGATTGCTACAAGGCGAAGTTGGGGGTCAGAGAGCAGTCAGCGGGGCTCGAGTCAGGACTGACACTCACAGAAATGGGCAAAAGAGAAATTAAGCATCTTTGCTTTCAGAAAAAGTATGAGAATATCCAAGCAGCATGCCTGGGACAGGAACCTTTGACTCCTTCTGGTCTCCTTGTCCTTTCTGATTGATGAATCATTCACTTATCAGGTCCCAGGTCTCCGAAGAGAAACAGTGGGGGTAGTATACACTCCTGAACTCCTCTCCAGGAGGCAGGAGGAAAGAGATACTTTCCCTCTCATCTTGAAATAATCCCCGTGGGAAGTTGTTATGTAGAATACTTGGTTCTGAGCGGAGATGGGCTGCAGAGAGGCGTTGGTGCCTGGTGTCTCAAGGGGACATAAAGTTCCAGGAAGACTTGAAAGCTTGCCAGGGCCAGAGTTCTGGGAGGAGTCAGACCAGCTGGAGCAGGTTCTTGGTGGTGGGGAGCCTGATCTGAGACAGCTGGACTCCTGGGTTCCAGGAGTTGCTCCCACACTATGTCGGGCTTACTTTCTTGATTCACTTGGCCATAGCTGCGGCATTTGTAGTTATACTGGGCAGGAGGGGGCATTTCTTCTGTACCTGCCCTCTCCACCCTGCACCCTCCCTGCACTTCTGACAATTTAGGAATGAGGAGAAAGCAAGAGGACCAGTCCTGTCAGAGGAGGGGAGACCCACCCTCTGGGCCAGAAGTCAGCAAAACCCTGTCTTTTTTGGGTTTGTCTCACTTCTAAAACAGAGTTCTTTGCACAAGGCAAAGAGCAGAAAATGAAGGTGACCGGACCCCAAATCATTGTGTCTTTTCTTTATTATGCCAGTTGCAAGGGTGGCATAGGGGGGAATGGGTGCTGTGAGGGGAAGATGGAGACCTGTGGTGTGGAAGCCAGTTAATGGGTCTCAGAAGGGAACAGTCTGCCAACAAGCAGACACTAGTCAAGGCACACTGACTGTGGACGTCCTCGGGCTGAAAGAGGAGTACCTGGACTCTCAAGGAAAGAGCTAGGCTCTCTTCTTGCACAAACCTCAATTACAGTGTCCCTTAGGTGGTTCTCTAACACTCTAGGGCTTACAGGGAACCAGGCTCCCCCAAGGAATACAGTGAAATTGAGGTGGAAGACGATAAACTCTGTCCCTAGGAGCTCTGTGGATCTGAGCCTCGGCTTTCTCATCTGTAAAACATGCCAAAGAAAGAACTCACAGAAGGTTAGAGGTTGGACACACACTCTAGCTTTACAACAGAAGGGGTACAGGTGCTTGCGAAGCCCGACTCATGGTAGGGCTGGAAGCCAGGTGGGGCCAGCACCCCAGGAGAGCTAGAACCCCCTACCCCAGCCCCAACCCCACCTGCATCAGTAAACAAAACTTTGAGAGTTGAAACTGGGACCAAGTGAAGTATCACTGGGCCCTACAGGGGTCTGGCTGCAGAAGAGGGGGTCAGTGAGGGGAGGAGAAGAGTTCGAGTGCATAGCACCCCACCTGGGGAAACCTGCACCCTGTCAGACAACTTGGAGTTAGTTTGTTGGGTGTGTTTGTGCCTAAATTAGCTTTTAGCAATCTGTAATTGAAACAGGGACAATTCAAAGAAAGTTAAACCGGGACATAAGGTAATCCCGCCCATCAGAGGCTGTTGGAGGGGCACCCAGGTCCCCTGGGCGCTGGGATCCCCTTTGGCAGTCGTAAGTCGCCCTCTACTGGCTGGGGAGGGTGCTCCTACCAGCCCTGCCTCGTTGCGGCCCATGCCCACTGGAGGCCACTCATCAGACTGTCAGCCGCTGGTGAGTCCGGGAGCCAGGAGTTATGGGCCAAGCGGAACCTCCAGGGAAGGATGAGGACCCCAGACTCTGGGATGCTGGCACCCATAGATCTGTTCCTCTCTGTTCCCCACCAGAGGTCTCCAGCCGCAGTCTCCGCCCGCCCCGACCCTAGGGGTCTTGGGCACCGGGCAGGGCGGGAGGTGGGGGTCAGAACAGAACACGGTGATTTCTAAGCCTGTGATGTGTGATGGAGGGAGCCATTCCTTCCCTCGCCACTCTGATTTCTCAAATGACAGCCCAGCCGGGAGCTCACTCCTTAAAGACTTTCCTTTTGATTTCAAAGTGATCCTTAGGAGGGGAAAAAGAAGAGAGAGAAATGAGAACAGTGTCAGTCCCAGTGGCTGGGGTGCATAGTCCACGTTTGGGACATGAAAATCCTCCCCCACTTTCTTCTCTATCACTCCCATAAACACACCCCCGTGTCCCCCAGTATTCCACTTTGTACCTTGGCAGGAGAAGCGTCGTTCTGGTGGGATGCTTGGCATTCGAATGGCAGAGGTATTTTTGCTTTGTTCTGATTTTGAATTAGGGTCCAGGCTGCAGGAGTGCAGTGGTTAGAGGCTGGGGGAAGGTGGTGTGTGCTTTCCTCCCAGGGCAGGGACACTCCTGTCCAGGCAGCGCCACCTGCCAAGTCACCTTCTGCCCAGGCTAACAACTAGGCATCTTCTTCCTTTGTTCTCAGGTACCTGAGCCCTCTTTCAGAGTCCAGGTGTCCCCCTTTTCCTCAGGCTCTCTCCAGAACCAAGCCTGGAGTCCCCTTGGCACCTGACATTCCTCCTTTTTGAGACCCAAGCTATAAGCCTGCTCTTAGCAGAGTGGGTGTCACGTGGGAGCATCAGAGATGCCCTCTAGTCCAAGGGCCCTCCCAGACCATGCTGGGCCAGCTGGTCACTTCATGAAGTCAGTGACCAGATTACCATTCGTCTCCATGATCGGCTTCCAGTTCCCCACAAATGGGAAGGCCAAAAGTTGCCAGTAGCAGCCTGTGGCCCTGCTATTTAATTCCGGACGGAGTGACAGTTGGAGGCCTGTGGTAAAACGGGGCACCTTTCTGGTTAGCGGCCGGTGAAAATGCTGCCTCCTCCGTGAGAGCCAAGGCTTCATGGGTGATGGGCATTGGCTCTGCTGGGGATGCCCTTTGGGCACAGAATGCTTTCAGAGCAGAGCTGGGGTTTCCTGATAGAAACACGGGACATAGTAGGTACCCATAAATATTGGGTTTAACTAACTAGGGTTGGTCTATCGGTATATTAATGCATGTGATATCTCTCTCTTATTGAATTTTAATTTTTCTGTATTTCTGTCTCAGATGGGGACTATGTTCTATAATCCTTGGCAGAATGTGTAATGATGAGTGCTTACGAATACTTGCTTACGAATCAACAAATTTTCTTTTCATTTTGTCACCATACAAATGAACTCAAGCTGGCTCTAATTTAAATCCAGCAGTGAAGCATTTTAGGAGCAACAGTTCAACCTCCTCTTGCTTCATCCTCCAGACACTTCTGCTCAATGTCCTCTGCAAGGTTATAACTAGGAAGGCCAGGAGGACTTCCCCCAACTGATATCTAATAACTGGTATCTAATAACCTTACTCTATGACTATTTCATGTTTCATTACAGAGACCAGATGACAGAAGAAAGCTGTCACCTTAGACTCTCCCCCCCCGCTGCTCAATCAGTATTAGGTGAAAGGATTTTTTAAGTTGGAGAGAAAACTTCAGGAAACATACACAGATGACGTGCGGCGGAAGAGTCTGGAGTGAAGGTGGGAGGAGAAAGGGTGCAGCCAGAGAGGAAACAGGTGGCCTCTACAGGAGAAGGCTGGATGACTTCTGGTGGAAGAGACGGAAAATAAATGCTGAATGGGGAACACCCTCAGGGAAGGTGTGGGATGGGGATCAATGAATGAGACATCCAGTCAAACAAAAAACCTTCCCCCTGTGCCCACCCACAGCCCCACAAACCACACCCATTGTGGGCTTCAAAAAAAAACAAACACAAAGCTAAGTGATTAGGGCAACAGGGATGAGCCACCTAAGAGATATTTATGATACTTTCTGGAATTTCCTTTTCTTCTGGGAATCAAAAGGGTAGGAAAAGAAATAAATCCTAATTTCTTCTCAGATCCTACTTTTTTCACTGAAAAAAAGAAAGACAAGGGCCAGCAACAAGAAAACAGAGACAAATCTATTTATGCACTAACTCTAAGTCATAGTAGGTACAAATCATCTAGGTTAGTCCTGAAACCCAGGGACTCTGTCCTCAGCCTCCCCGCTTCCCGTAATCCCGACTGACAAGTCAGGTTTGGGCATTGCCTTTTAAGGCTCCTAAACCTCTCTTAGCCATGCTACTGCTTCTAGGACTCAGTGTCCTGTGTTGGTCCCCACCCTGTAAGTTCATCAAACACCTTTCATTCTCAGATAATCATTTTCTATGGAGAACTTGCTTGTATTTCTCAGTCTTTCTTCTCTATCACCCAAACGTACATCGTCTTGCTTATCACAAGCCGCTGACCAGCTGGAATAAGAACATAGCAGATGAAGTGTTAATCTGTTAACTGTCAGTTCTCTCTGCTTTTCCTGGATTCCAGGAGATAGGAATTGTGAGTGAATTCCTCATCCAGAGACAGGGTAGACTACAGAAGAACTGAAGAACCGGGGTGGGTGCATTCCAAAAGATCATCGTGGGCTAGGGATCTGGCCTAGGCCAAGAGTCTGTTGCTCCATCAGGTGGACAGGGTAGGAATTGGGGCCCCGATCATCCTCTGAGTCATTGTCCTCAGTGTTCTGGATCAGTGTACGTTGTGTTTGTGTCATATAGGAGACCTGTGACGGGGGAGAAGAGGCATGAGTATCACCTCCCACGCCATTTGCTTTCCTCAATACCCGTATGTAAGGCCCTTTGATTCTGTTCTCCCAGATCTAGGACTTTAATTTGCTCCTTTCCAGAGACTCCATCCAAACTTAGATCTTTTTTCCAGTCTCAGATACAACGTAAAGTCTCAGACTTCATATTCACTTCCCTCTTCTATCCTGTTTTCCTTCTCCTACTATCTCTACATTGTCCTCCCATTTCCATACCTTTTTTTCTCAATCAGTCTTCTGCCCAGTTCTACTTTTCATGACCCATGTACCTCTTTTCTTTTCCTATAGTTTTCAAATACTACCCCTCTATTACCATCCCATGACCATACCTATTTTCCTAGACTCCGTATTCCCTCCGACTCTGATCAACTTCCTCTCCTCAACTCCCTATCCCAAGGGTTCACTCCCCTGTGGAACATCCCTGTCCCTTACCAAGAAAATCAGGCCAAGGAATACCAGGAAGAGAATCACAGCTACCAGGCCCACAATAACTATGGCCCACACAGGGAATGAATCGTTCTCTCCAGTGTCTTTAGCATGGAGACCACCCTGTGAGCCACCTTTGTTCTGGTATGGATAACTCTCATGGCCTGGGGCCTCTGACATAATGGAACTCAGCTCCGTGCTGGATCTGGTCAGTGTGAAAGACCCACTGGGCACCAGATGGGTAACCTCAGGTTTATTTGGGTAAGGAGAGGTAGTAGTGATGGATTTATCCTCTGTGATCTTGACAACAGGTCTTATAGTCTCTGTAGTTGAGATTCTTGTTGGATTTTCAGAGGGCTTTATTGAAGCCTTAATGATCTCAGTGGTTGATATGATCTTTACTGGGTTTCCTGTAAGCTTTGTTAAAATTGATAAGGTTTTCCATTTAGTGGATGTGATCATCTTTGTGTGTAATATAGGCTCTTCTGAGGCTCCTGTGGATTTCACATGGACTGACGAGGTGGTATCCCCATGTATCATAGGCCTTTCTGGAGTTCCACTGGTCTTCCCATGGGTTGGTGAGGTGGTGTCCCCATGTACCGTAGGTGTGGCTGGGATGCCACTGGTCTTCCCACGGGCAGATGAGGTGGTATCTCCATGTTCCATGGGCAATGCAAGAGTACTGCTTGTCTTCCCATGGGCTGGTGAGGTGGTTTCATGTTCTATATGCCTTGTTGGAGTTCCCTGGGTCTTCCCATGTGCTGGTGAGATGGTTGCTCTGTGTTCCATTGCTGTTGTCGGGATCTCACTGGTCTTCCCATGGACTGTTATGGTGGTTTCATGTTCCATATGCCTTGTTGGAGTTCCATGTGTCTTCCCATGTGCTGGTGAGATGGTTGCTCTATGTTCCATTGCTGTTGCCGGGATCTCACTGGTCTTCCCATGGACTGGTGAGGTGATTTCTTCATGTTCCATATGTCTTGTTGGAGTTCCACGTGTCTTCCCATGTGCTGGTGAGATGGTTGCTCTATGTTCCATTGTTGTTGCTGGGATCTCACTGGTCTTCCCATGGACTGTTATGGTAGTTTCATGTTCCATTTGCCTTGTTGGAGTTCCATGTGTCTTCCCATGTGCTGGTGAGATGGTTTCTCTATGTTCCATTGCTGTTGCCGGGATCTCACTGGTCTTCCCATGGACTGTTATGGTGGTTTCATGTTCCATATGCCTTGTTGGAGTTCCATGTGTCTTCCCATGTGCTGGTGAGATGGTTGCTCTATGTTCCATTGCTGTTGCCGGGATCTCACTGGTCTTCCCATGGACTGGTGAGGTGATTTCATGTTCCATTTGCCTTGTTGGAGTTCCATGTGTCTTCCCATGTGCTGGTGAGATGGTTTCTCTATGTTCTATTGCTGTTGCCGGGATCTCACTGGTCTTCCCATGGACTGGTGAGGTGATTTCATGTTCCATATGCCTTGTTGGAGTTCCATGTGTCTTCCCATGTGCTGGTGAGATGGTTTCTCTATGTTCCATTGCTGTTGCCGGGATCTCACTGGTCTTCCCATGGACAGGTGAGGTGATTTCTTCATGTTCCATATGCCTTGTTGGAGTTCCACCTGTCTTCTCATGTGCTGGTGAGGTGGTGTACCAATTTTCCATAGGTGATCCACTGATCTTCCCATGGGCTGTTGTTGTCATTTCCCTATTTTTTGTAGACCATGCTGGGGGTCTCGTGGTTGTCTTTTGGACTATTATCTGATCTTTACCACTTTCTGATTTATTTGTGTTTTTTTCAGTTTGATGTGACGTTTTTGTGGTTGTGCTTTTTGTTGAGGAAGACAGGAGATTTTTGTTGATATCTGGATCTGTTGTAATAGTCAAAGTAGTTGTAAAGAGGTATGAGGTCGTATTTTTACTGTGTAAAGTAAACTTGGTGGTTTTCAAAGAGTGTGAAGTATTATCTGGTGGTTTTGTCTTACCACAACGATTTTTTTTCCTTGGTGTTGTGATTGGATGTTTTGCATCAGATGATCCTTTATCTGTGTTATTAGATTCAGCAGAACGACCGTTACGGATAATTGGGTCTTTTCTTTGATTGCTGGGGTTTGTTTCAGAAGAGAAAGGAGCTTCATCACGAGCTTTAGAGCTTTGGGAGCTATTATCTACAGGCTTCTGAATTTTCTTGGAATGGGGTGTGATATTGCAATGATGTTTTGGCTTGTGGGTTCCTGTAGATTTACGGATGACTGGAGGATTGTGTCTTGAATGAAGAGCAGTATGGTCAGAGGAAGTACTATAAACAAGGCCTGGAGTGGGTAGGAGTGAATAACTGTATGTTGGGGATTCACCAATTTTCTGAAATCCTTGAAATGTGGTCGCACCTGTGAAGGGAGAGAAACAATAAGACAGGTCCTTCATGCTCTTCCCTGTCTCCCACCAGCACCTCTAGTTCTTTTTTTCACCCTAGATATGTCTCCCTAGTCAGTTCTTTTTGCATACTGTACCTAATCTCCATTTCCACCTCCAGTCTTGGGTCTTTGCTCAGTCTGTGCCTTCAGTAATAACATTACCTTATCCCATCTCCACCTCTACCTTCACTCCTCAATTTCAGATCTTTCTAGCTTCATGAAATCTCTCCTGATACTTCCCATAGATAAATTGTAGCTTCATATGAGTATTCAAAAAATTATTTTTTACTCTTCCCTCATACCTGCAATTTGACATTACATTTGTTTGTGTACCTATCAACCTCAACTCTCTGCCCTTCTTATCAAATTGTAAGATTTTGTGAGCAGACATTGACTAGCACTTTGCAAACGCTCTTTTAGGGTTTTTGTACTTATGGAATACAGTTCTCTTTCCATGGCAAATCTGAGAGAAAAAGGGAATAAATAGGAGAATCTCTGTCTTTTTCTTACATTCCAGGTCATCCCAAATGTCAGTGTCAGAGACTGAGGTAAGACCCCTGGCAGAAATTCCCATAGGGATTGGTAAGTGATACTGGTGAGGAGAGAAGGATAAAAGGAGGAATGGAGGATGGGAAACTTTCATTTTAATGACGTTTGGTCTGGATGCAGGAAAGAAGATGAGATGACTTAACCCTTATGGTCTGCCACTGTATTCCCTGTCTTCACTTAACTAAAGCCATCTAGGACAGATAAAGTTGGCCCTCTCTCAAGAAAAAGATATCTGCTTGGGGGTCCTGGGAGGAGTGAACAAGTCAGCTGGACTCTGGGAGGAAGTGATGTGTTTAAGGACAGGGTGTGAAGGAAAACACCCTATCAATGAACTGATATGGGTCTTAATCCGTGGAAAAACAACCAGTGGGGATAGAGGAGATGTCTCTGATATCTTCTCAAGGAGAGCCAGGAGATCACCAAAGACTGAGGGAGATAGTGTTGTTGCATAACTGAGATTTCCGCTTTCTGTTAGCTCAAGGTGGTAACCACAACCTGGATCCATTCCCATTACAGGAAACCACAATCCACCCACCTCCCTGCTGAATTGGAGAGTTGGGGACTGGAGAACTGAGTCCTTGAAAGAAATATGGGTGGGACAAGAAGGAAGTGAGAGTAGTAGAGAACCTGAAGCTCCTGAAAGGAATTGAGTTTGAGAGGAAGATAGCTGGAATGTTGGGCCCTCACCTCACTGTGCTGGTTGCAGCCTCCCACTCACTCGCAGGAATGCAGTACAATCCCAGGGTCCCTTCTCTGGGCCAGGTGCTCAGCTAGTTGCCTCACACATATTCTCTTCTAGATTCTCTTCTATGATGACTGATCGCCCAGCTCCCCACAAAGTGCCTTAAACATTGTCAATCTCCTTATGAAACGTGAGTTTCATAGAGAAATAGTGACTTGCACACAATCCCACAGCAACAGCAAACTTTCCTTGAACATTTGCCATGAGGCTGACACTTCCTGCGAATGAGAACATCCAACTCATTTACTTGCCACAATTCTTGGAGTTTAAGAACTATTTAGTATCCTCTCATTTTTATAGATGAGGAAACACAATTCAAAGGGAGTAAGTAATCTCCCCAAGGATGCTCAGCTAGTGAGAAGTTCAGCCTGGATCTGAACACACATTCTGGTCTCCAGGCCTAGGCTCTTACTGGTTAGGACCACACAGGATTCACTGTAGGTGAGCCCAGGCGTCTTGGGCAAGAAGGACACTGACATTTGTGGAAGCCCTAAAGGATGCTATTCAAGTATTTATTCAACTTTTATCACAAACTTCTGGGGCAACTGTATCATGTTACTATTTTACAGGTGAGGAAAGGAGGTTCAAAGAGGTTAAGTAATCTCCAAGCCAGGCTTCTTACTACACCCCAGAGACAAATAAGCATCCACTGAATGGACAAATGAGTAGGTAGTGGTGCCAAGTGGCTATTTCCACTGACTCTAAGGCATCAGAAGATGGGAGTGGAGTCCAGGTTCTGTCCTTCACCAGCTTAGTGTCCCCGCTCAGGTCATTTCAATGCTCAAGCATAAATCGCAAGAATGCTGACTATTATGTTAGCTGAGTGTAAAGATTAAAGGAAATATGGCACACAGACAACTCTGGAATACAGAAGATTCTTTAACGTGTGTTGAATCTGAATTGTAATCTTTGCAACTATCTGACCGCCCTGTTCCTCTGGCAGAAAAGGGAGCGGGAGCCTGCAGCCCTGCCCCAGCCTCCTGCAGCCCCTGGTGTCTCTCCTGGCTCACCTGATCTGTACACCACTGTGGCTTCCAGCATCACTCGTCCATATGGCTGCCCCACTCCCACCCTCAACCCCCAGACCCCTCGCCTACTTCCTCCTGCTGGGTCTATCAACAGAGCCGGCAACCCTGCTAATATACAATACAGACTACTTTCCACGAAGGCAGGGGTTTTTATTTGTCTGATTCATCATTATGGTTCCGGCCCATAATGGTGCTGGACCAGAGGAAGCACTTCATAAGTATTTATTGACCGGATGAATAAAAGGATATTTTAAGACTGATGAAAACCCATTAGAGACAATTCCAATCACTGTTGGTTATGCTCATTATGTAAAAAAACAAACATACTGTGACCCCCAGTTTTGGAAAACCGAGGGGTAACTTATGCTATGTTAGTTATTGAGCCCTTAAGTTGAAAAGATATTGACAGAAGATTTCTAGTCCATCAGTTCCGGGACACTGGTTATCATTTAAATACAGGAGCCACACAGTCAATAACTAGACTCAGAAAACTGGATCTTAGAGTTTCATATCCACATCGCACATCATGGATGCATCGATTATAAAATCTGCAGCCTGAAACTCAAGGGAGCCTTGCTCGTGAGCCCAGCCATGAGACCAGTCGGTGACTAAATCTCTAGACAAGATGATCACCTCTTCTTCCCAGTAGATCTATTAGTAGCAAGTTTATTTTGCTATGAAGTTTTTACCATGAGATATTCATTTCACTGACTACAAAATGGCCTGAAAAGAGCTATTTTTGGTCACCAAGGTATAGGCAAAGAGGGAAATCTGGCTCTAATACAAGACACAGGAGATGGAAGCTCAGCCTGAATAGAAGAATGAAAATAAATCCCACAACATCAAAACCATGTACAGTTCTAAAATTCTCCCTAATCTGCTTTGTTTGTTTGAAAAGAAACTGGATTCATGTCATGGAGTCTCTGTCTGAGCAGCCTCACCCAAAAGAGCATCTCTGGTGTTTCTTGGTGCCCTGCCCCTCAAAAATGGCTTATTCCATTTGCAATAAAGCGAGTTAAGCTCTTGTGAAAATATCCATACAGCCTATATCAATATGTGACCCAAAACACAGACATAGTATAAAAGACAAAGAAAAATACGCTCAAATGTTGCCTGGGAGACTGAGGAGTATTAGGAGAGATTTTCTTTTCTTACTAATCTTTTTTACTATCCAGTTTCTATAATAAGCATATACTATTTTTGTCATTGACATTAAACCAAATAACATTTGTGGTCCTTTCAGATTCTCCCCAAGACCCCAGCCTCACCCGTGTTCCCTCATGGTTTGTTTAATCTGGATCCTGCACCAGTGGGTCTGCGGCTGCATAATGCAGACTTGGAGATTCTACGGTCTTGTTATCTGAGTCTCAGTGTTGACAATTCCTGTGGATAAGTGACAGGGTTTCCCCCAGAACTGCGGGCTAAAGGTCTTCATCTGCCCTGTCATCATTCCTCCCTCCCTCCCCATCGTCCTCACTCTCTGTGGCACAGTCATGCATCAGCCCTGACCAAACTCCAGTTCCACCCTGACCCTATCCCAACCCCACCCCTACCTCCCTCCCCACCTGCTTCCCATTCACTTTTCTCTGCAGGCTCAGAGCCTCCAGCTCCCCGGTCCCTCCCTATGTCCCCTCCATCCCACCCAGCATAGCCCTAGCCAGCCATCTTGCAGAACTCAGTCATAGACCCCTGCGCACACTGTTCCCAATTGGATTCCAGTCAGCCCTATGCCTGTCCTGTGCCCTCCGGCAGATGTTCCTCAAAAGCCAATGTGTGTGGGGTTGCCTCAGGGCTCATTCCTTGCAACCTCCCGTAGTTCCTCTTCCTGGGGGACAGCAGATTGGACAATCAGCCAACAGGAAGGGATGAGGATGGAATGAGATTGGGGGCTGTGGCTAAAGGTGGCTCTGTCCTCAGACCTTCAAATTAGGGGAGGCATCAGGTGGGGGTGCAGACAGAGGCAGCCAGAAACTTCCTCAGCCCCTGCCCTGCTGTCCCCCAGCCACCCAGTCCCCCAGCCCCAGCACCTCTGGCCCCAACATGACCCAGAACTCAGGGAAGGAGAAGTCTAGCATCACCCACAGATATTTCTGAAAGTAGCTGCTGCTCTGCCCCAAACACTGCCCAGAGCCTCGCTCCATGCCGGACTTCCCAGCCTGGTTTGCCATCAAGGCCTGATGATCCCCTCCAGCATGCAGAGTCTCTCTGAATCTATCTTTGTGCATCTGCCTTGTGAAGATCCCCCTCTGAATCAGCCAAGCCCCACCAAGCTGCCCTGTGTTCGGCCTCTTCGTGCCCTGGGTGCGTCACAGAACTGCTTCTTACTACACGAACTCATCCAGGACGATGCTCCGTCTGGCAGGGTCTGCTGTGCTCAAGCTCTCCCATGTTCATTTTCTCTTCAAAGCCCTGAGTTGTTTCCCAGCTGTAGAAAGGGGGCCATACGGCACAGACCTTCTCGAGTCGCCACGAGGAGTAAGTAATTAAATATATAGAACGGTGCCTGGCACACAGGAACTGCTCAGTAAGCATCTGCTGGTTTGGCCGGGCAGTACCCTTTCCACTCTACAGATGTGTGGAAGACAGGGATGACCAGATGTGTCAGTCAGGACTAGTGCTCGGGTCAGCAGAGAACAGGGCTCTTAGGAGGGAATCTCACCCTGCCAGCCCCCCACCCCCTGCAACCCATGACTCCACGCCTCTGACTCTGAGTCTCACTCTTCTCTGTATAAAATGGCTGTTTTTACCCACCTCCAGGGATTGGAGATGGAATGAGATGACGTGCCGGGAGCACCTCTGCATTCCTTGCACATAGCAGGGGCTCAGATGGTATTAGGACACCACCATGGCCCACTCTGCTCTGTCAATCCACACAGTCTTTGTGTCAGCTGGGAGAATCCCACTCTGGGTGGGTGCAGCTCTGTCAGTCATGTCTTGAGCAGAGCAGAGCCTGGAGTCTGTCTCCTGCCTGGCCCTTTGCCTGCACACTTCGCAGTGTGAACACCCTGCACCATGCAGCAGCTCTCTGCCCATCCCCTTCCCTCCATACATCTGCTGTTCATTTCTATGACTGGTCCTTCAGCCCTGAATGTCAAGTAATAACCCCTCTCTGTCTTCTCTCCACTGAGTAACGATAACCCCTCTACCCCTGAGGGCATCTTACCTGCCTCCCAAGAAGCCAGAAGGAAGAGGAGACAGCACTGGAGGCCGAAGGTAGAGCAAATGCCATAGGCCGGCTGGGCCATGTTGGAGCTGGGTGCTGCTTGGGGTTGTAGGCTGGGGTCCCTTCCCCTTATATGAGGACAGGCTTGACGTCATGGGGCTGGGGCCCCTCACGAATAAACCTTAAACAAATGGAGCTGCCCCACCCGACAGAGGTGCCCTGATAACAGGAGGCTGCAGGGCTGCGTCATGGAGTCAAGCACCTGAGGGCCAGCCCAGGGTGGGATTGGGGCCCGGGGAGTGCAGCAGGGAGCGGGCTGCATCCTGCCCCTGTCCCAGTGGAAGGAGAGGGGATTGGTAGGTGGCGCCTCCAGGGTTCTGGGCAGCTGGGGAGCAGATGGCCAGGCTCTAAAAGGACAGAGTGCTGACTGGGGCAGGACACGGAGGAGAATGATGGATTCCCAGGGTCGGCGAAAAGATTCAGATTCTGGTTCTTTCCCAGCCTTCATGTTCCCCACTGCCTCTCTCAAGTGGATATGGCTCTCCACACCCCTTGCTCACACATGGGCACTCTTCTGGCCTGGGCGGGGCTGTCCCCAAGTATCAGGTGAAAGAGCACAAGTAGGAAAGCCCTCAGATGGCTGCTGCCGCAGGGACGGACTCCCAGAGGACAGATCACTGTGGTCTCTAAGGAGAAAGCGGTAGGCCAAGTGTCTATGTCATCCACCTGTCTCCCCCTTGATATGATGGGGACCCTTTCATGCAGAGTGGGCATCTGCAGGTGAAGCATTTGTCCTGGTCACTTCTGCATCCCAACACCTGGGCAGTGCCTGGCCCAGCAGGTAATCACTAAGAGCTTGGCTGAATGGATGAAGCCAGGCTGGACTCTGCCTTTCTGGGGGAAGTAGAGCAGGCAGGTGGGGTGCAGAGGGTCAGGGCCATGGGGCTCATTGCAGGACTAGAGGGTCAAACATGTGGGTTCTTCTCATCACGTGGCGTGACTGGTTCCTAAGCCCTAGGCAGGGCTGGACTGGGTGGGAAGAGGAGAATAGGCCAGCTGCTCATTAGTGTGATTAATGAGAGATTAATGCAGATCCGCAGAGGCAAGCCAACAGCTGACAGCTCAGAACTGGGCAAGCTGCCTCTCAGGCACTGCACCTGCAGGACAAGGAAACTGAGGCAGAATAGTCCCCCTCCCACCCCACAACTCCTTCTGGTCTTAGGAGTGACTGAATCCCCCTTTCAACTAGTTCCTTAGCCAGTCCTTTCCCCCAGGACCCAGGCCTCCAGGAGAGTGGTTCTCAACAGGGAGGGACCATTTTGCACCCTGCTGGGGGCACCTGGTCACATATGGGAACCTTCTTATTACAAACTGGAGGGACGCTGCCAGCACCTAGCACGTTGAGGCCAGAGATGCCGCTAAGCGTCCTGCAGCGCACAGGAGAGCCCACAGCAAAGGGCTAGTGCAGCTGAGCATCGCTGCTCTAGGTGCATAAGTGTCTCTTCTAGACACAACTTCGGCCTGATATGACCCAAATATTTGAGGCAGAGAAACAAGGGGATAAGTCGGTCTCTTAGCATAAGTAGAGGTTATTGTGTCTGCATTAGAGGCTGAGAATCCGTCATGAGACAATGCTACGAGCTATCTATGTGAGCCTTTCTTGTACTAAAAACTGTGCTAAGCCCCTTACCTTGTTAAACTCTATGAGGCTGCCATGTCAGCCTCACTTGTGAGGGCAAAGAAGCCTGGGTGAGGGAATCACTTGCCCAAGGCCACACATCGTTGAACAGACCTGGCCTGTGCCTGCCCCCCAGCAAAGCCAACACACTTGGGCAAACACACAGTGACTAGGAGAAAACTGGAGGTGTTTTATTCAGGAAGAATTGTGCCCACCCAGGGAGCACTCAGGGGCATCGGAGCAAGGTTCCTCACCTGGCCTGAGGTGAGAGAATCAGGGGTCATGGGAGGATCAGAAGTCAACCCAAGGGAGTTCAGTGTGGAAGAAGATAACATGAAAAGAGAACACGATCTCCTGTCCCATCAGGGGCCCAAGCAAAATGTCCTGAGGTGAGGCGTGCCTGAGAGTGAGGCAGGAAGATAGGAATGGAAGGAAAAGACGAGGGCCAAAGATCCCAACTGCACAGACCCCAATTCCCTGAGGCTGCAAGCTCCTTGGAGACCATGAAGCCAGGCCTTCCTTCTGCATCAGAGAGGTTGGGTGCCAGATGGCAGGCCGGTGGCAGAACTGGGACTCGCATCTCAGCCTCCTGCTCAGTGACTGACAGTGCACGAGGGTGGAGGAGACCTGAGCGGCCAGTGGCCCAGGAACCCACCCCAGGAAGTGGTGACAGTCAGTGTGAGTGAGAAGGCTGCTGCTGCGAGAAAGGACAGGGTGGGCTTCCCCTTCAGTTGACAGAGCAGCATTGGCCGGTGCTCTCCCGGTGCCTGGAGCAAGGGGACACAGACTCACAGCCACAGCCCACAGTCCTTTCCTTCCGGAACTGGCAGGCCTAGGAGATGAAGGATGGAGAGGCTGGGTTAAGAGAGGGCCCCAGGAGCCTGCTGCCCCTGTGGACATCTGTGAACTCCACCTCCCCCAGACCAGTCAGGCTCTCACCGCTCCTCCAGCAAAGCCAGTGAGAGAAAGAAAGCACACATATGTGTTGGGCACTCACTGAGAGCCGCCACCTAAGTGCTTTACACGCATAAGTTCATTCCACCCTCCAACAGTAGACTGCCCATTGTTTCTAAGGTTGAAACCAGAACCAACTGGGTATCACCAGGCACATGGTGAGGTGGGGCTGTCAGGCACAGAAGGAGGGTGTGTGTGTGCGTGCACGCACATGCAGGAGTGGGAGGGGAGAGGTGTGACACCCCTACTCTGGAGAACTGCACCCAATGAGTCGGGCAATTTGGAACTCATTTGTTGGGTGTGCTTAACAAACTGTGATGAAAACCCAGAGAGAATTTCAAACCAGGTGAGATACCAGGACAATGTTAAACCGGGACAATCCCAGTCAAATTGGGACATAGAGACCCTACCCAACAGCCCTTGAGCTGTAGACCATCACCTGCATCACAGCTGCTGTGAACTGACATGTGTAACAGCACAAAAGAAGTGCCATTCAAGTAGCAGCTATTTGTGCTCACGAGGAATCTAGAGCAGAGAGGTGACGAAGCGATCCCAGGTCATGCAGCTGTAAGGGCAGAGCTAGGTTCAAGTCCCGGGTGAGTGAAGCTCCACAGAGCTGATTCCTAATGGCCTAGAGTTGAACAGGTCACCTCCATGGGCTGCAGCGTCCAGCCTCAGTGTCCTCAGCCTCTCCTTCAGGGGCCTCAAGCCTCCATTCTGCCAGTGTTTTCCCTCACAGCTCCCCACAAGGGTGGCAAGCTGGCATCCCTCTCCCTGAAGTCTCTGTTCTCCTCAGAGTCCTGGGACCCCACGGACCTTGGGTCCCTCATGTTTACTCACCTTCCTGATACTGTATAGTAGGCAGACAATTGCTGCCACCACAGTGAGAGTGATCAACACGATGGCCCAGTCCGGGACAGAGCCCTTCTCCAGTAGCTTCAGGCCTGAAGAGCAGAGGGGGACAGTGACCAGAGCAGACGGGACCTCAGCCCCACCTACCCTACCCGCACTGTCCTGCGTGACTTCTCATCTTTCTTTTTGAGACTCTAATGTATAAGAACATATTTCTCTGTGGAGTTCTCGCCTGTCATCTTGGAAATAGAATCTCAATGGAGTGGGGTTTAAAGGGCTTTAACCAAGCCCCCAACACCTAAGAACATGCCTTTCAGTCTCTAAATCCCTTACTGACACCCATCTCTCCATCTCTCTGAACATGCCTCCACATCATAGGCTCTGTGACTCATGTCTCTCAGACTTGCATTTGAGGGTCCCCTGGGGACTTTCCTCCTTCTGAGCCCCCGTCCTTCCACTGCTCCCCCCCACCCCACACACACACACTGGACACTAAGGGGGAGTCCGGGATAGTTGCCCCGTCTTCCTCTCCTTCCGGGAGTGAGGGGGAGCAGAGGAGGGAGGCAAAGGGCAGGGTCAGGACTTCTGGGGAGCAGAGAATGGGGAGTCAGTGGCTTTCTTTTCTGGAGAGACAGGTCAGGCCTTGAGGAAAGAATCTGAAAACTTTTCCAGGAAGCAATTAGGTAACAGATATCTGGCTGTTGGTCTGACCAGAAGTTTGAAGAGACACCAAAACCCCTTAAAGAATGGGCGACTTCATGGAAGACACTCAAAACACATGTGAAAGGTGCCTGTCTCTGCACTCCTCCCCTGGGCCCAGGTGGAAGAAATGGCTGAAGAGATCGAACAAGAGCAGAAGCAAAGATGACATCCAGTGCACCCATAGGTGAAATCCTACTATGTTTTGGTAGAAATCGATGAAACGATTCTATAAAAATGAAAAGGACTGAGATGAGCCAAGACAGCCCTAAACACAGAAGTGGGTGAGCTGCACTCTCAGATCTCCAGACAGGCTACTAAGGTGGTGTCACTGGCACCCTGGTACGGGCCAGAATCACCAGAAAAGCACAGCATAGAAGCAGACCTGCACGACTAGGGTCACTCGGCTTCAATAATGATACTTTCACAATTCAGTGGTGGGAGCGAGGGAAATAAATGGTTCTGGAGCAACCGGTTATCTGCCAGGGACAAAAAAAGGTATCTTATTCAACACAGGAAAATTAATGTCATATGAACCACTTCATAAATTTGAAACCTGAAATAACCTTCTGGAAGAACATCTAGGAGAATATTTTCATGAACTTGAAGGAGTCAAAAAATGTCGCAATCAGGCTATAAAAGGAAGTAACCACAAGAGAAAAAGTAGATAAACTGAAAAGCAGAAAGGGGATCATTGTATAGGCCCCAAGTCCAGGGCACAACTCCCAGTGAGGTTCCAGTGGACCCGAGAACTACACAGGACTGAACATAGGAATCCCCCACCCAGGGCTATGAGCCAAGCTGAAGGATTCCTCAGAGAAGAAATGAGCAACAGAAATGTCACCTGGAGACGTGGAGACTGCTCCAGAAGTGCTCGCAGGAACGGTCGGAGCTAAAGTTGGAGGATGACTTGGAACACTCCCAGACCCTGAAGAAACTGTTGGAAAACTTGCAGAGATGGTGGGAAGACCCTCAGAGATGGTGGGGAGACCCTCAGAGATGGTGGGGAGACCTCCAGAGATAGCGGGGAGACCTCCAGAGATGGTGGGGGCGAGGAGACCTCCAAGGACATTGGGGAGACCTCCAGAGACAGTGGGGAGATCAGCAGAGATGGTGGGGAGTCCTCCAAAGATGGTGGGGAGATCGGCAGAGATGGCAGGAAGGCTTCCAGAGACGGTGGGGAGATCAGCAGAGATGGTGGGGAGACCTCCAGAGACAGTGGGGAGATCAGCAGAGATGGTGGGGAGTCCTCCAAAGATGGTGGGGAGATCGGCAGAGATGGCAGGAAGGCTTCCAGAGACGGTGGGGAGATCAGCAGAGATGGTGGGGAGACCTCCAGAGACAGTGGGGAGATCAGCAGAGATGGTGGGGAGTCCTCCAAAG
>RJWH01006119.1:0-60768 GCA_004363575.1 Solenodon paradoxus | reverse complement strand
TCTCTCCCCCCTCCTCTGTCTCTCTCTCTCCCTCCTTATTTCTCCATTGCTAGCTTACTATCTGTATGTGACCTAGTCACATAAATATATACATAAAAAACCTAAGCATCTATTTCAAAGTATATACGTGTGTGTATTTAATAATGTGATAGTACAAAAATTAAGAACGTAACTTTTTAGTTTAAAATAATAGGGTATATAGAGAATAGTAACTTTTATCAAAACCTCCAGCTAATTCATGCAGTAATTGTGAGTCCTTCATTGCTTTCCTCCACATGCTTCCCTGCAACCTCGGTTACCCTGGTAAGAGAGTGATAGGTCAGTAACCCAGGAAATCAGGGAACTTTCTCTTGGCTGATCTGAAATGAGCTATTAGGAATATGCTCTACTATCTAAGGCTCTTCAAACACATGAAATGCTTGGCCTTCTTTGGCATTTAGATGAGTGTAAAGAATAGAAGATGAAGCAGTAACTAGATATATTTTTAAAAGAAGCTGATTAGGATGGTGGGAAAGAACAGGGACTTTGGTGTCAGACAGACTTGGGTTTGAGATAACTTCCATCTCTCTCTAACTTGACATTGGATGCATGGTTTAGCCTATCTGGTTCTCCATTTATTTCTGTCTTGGCAAAATAAGAAAAGTCTAGTCCTGAGCTCGTCAGGTTACTGGGAGGGTTGAATGAGATGAGGCACAGGAGCAGTAAGCCTGGTGACCATCCCTGATGAAGTGGCACTAGGTCCCAGAGTTGCTCTAACTCTCTGAGGCTCGCCCACAGTGGACAGCCGCGAAGAGCTCAGAGATGCCTGGAGTTTCTTTGGATCCCTTTGGCATTTTCCTTCCACAACAGTGTGAGACAATGAGAAAGAGCGCCTGAGATGTTTGTGCATGTGGGGAAAGGGAAGGGATGAGAAGCCAGGCACAGGGGAGGGTGGGTGAGGGGAGCTCGTCTGCAGGGCGGGGGCAGGCAGCCGGGAGCCTGGCCTCTGGAGCTCTGTGGTGGCCACAGTTTTCTTTTCTCATTGTTATGGCGTCTGGGCAGAGAGGAGCTCCGGAGCCAGACCTCTGAGGCTGTGTGAGGCTGTGTGTGGTGAGCCTGCAGGGCCTGGCTGTCGCTAAGGGCGGAAACCACTGTTCAGGAGCTGCTGGCGGTTTAACTGTTTCTGTGGCTCTGTGCTGAGGGTGAGAAACAGACTGAGGGCGGTCCCTGTTCTGCTGGCGGTGACAGCCTGCTCACCGTGAGTGGCCAAGGGTTCCTGGGCACCATAAGCGTGGCGGGCAGCTCTCTGGAACATGGCTTCTCTTTGGTTGCAGCAAAACATCGGGCTCCTGGACTCTTCTCTTGGTTCTCCACTTCTTTGTGTTAAAAAAAAGACAGAAACACCACGAGGCCCCTTTCAGCAGTCAGTGATAGCTGCCCGGTGGGAGGTGTAACCGCCTCTGACTTTGGGGCCCTTGCTGCAGACCTAGAAATGCTTTCTCAAAACCAGTCCCGCCAGGAGGGCGACGATCGTGCGCTCTAAAATCCCTCACAGCCCCACGCGTGCAGATGTTGCCTTGTACCTCCCGGTCTTCAGCTGTCCTTGCTTCTGTCTCAAGGCTAGAGAAGCATCTAACCCATCTTAGCATTGTTTTCTTGAAGAAATAGGACACCCTCCAATTCATAGGCCAAGCTGGTTGGCAGATAGGGGCCTGGTGAACCATCCTGTGGCAAGATATTTCACAGCCATGAGAAAAGATAGACTCTGGATGCGACGGGAAGGGCACACGGCGAGAATCCAAACTTTCCAGAGCAGTGGATCTTGAAGAGTGGTCGCTGGACCAGCAGCAGCAAAAGCTGCTGGACATGCACATTCCCAGGCTCCACCCAGACGTACTGATCCAAAGACTATGAGAATGAGCGCTCAGCAATGGGTGTGTGTGTGTGTGTGTGTGTGTGTGTGTGTGTGTGTGTGCACGCGCGCACTCTTTTTTGTTTTTGTAAAGTGAGGGAGAAAGGCAGGAATGAAAGTAGGCTGGCAGGCAGGAAGAGAGGAGGCATAAATATTTAATGATTTGTTTCATGTTTGCTTTTTCACCACCCCAGGTGCCTGGTCATGAAACCCAGTCACTGGGCTTCACGTGGTCCTCACACCAGCATCTCAGCTGTCCGAGCCACCAGGACATGCCAATGGTGTGTGTTTTAATAGCCAGGGAAATCTGATATTGTGTTAAAGTATAAGCACCATTACTCTAGAGCATGAATCAGTGTAAATATATAAAATATGTGGATATGGAAGAAAATACACGAAAAGTAGTTCCATGATAGGGTTATGGATGATTTTTGCATTTCCCCTTATCTTTTTTGTTTGTTACATATTCTTTTTCCTAAAATGAGCATATTTAGCTTGAGTATTTGCAGACAAATGTAGACATTCTCAGATATTTCTGCTATCCATGTATTATGTCAACTCGCACCATATTAATGTTTTCTTGAAGGTTTAACTCTTCACGCACCCTGACTGTTCTTCACTTTCTTAGTCTCACAAGTCAACTTCCCTGTATTTTCTCTGATGAATCTTCTCAATCTGCTGCTTCTTTACGGATTTTTCCACCTTCAAGTCTTGAATTTCCTGCTATTTATAATAAATAGCATTTTGGAAACTGTCAAAAGTTTTGATGCTTGATTTGTTATAAGAAGGCAAACTGGTCGTTTGGTTTTTAAGTTTGTTATATTCTGTTGTATTATACCTAGAGGTTAATCACTTTTATTTATTCATAAACTTTTAGCTTCTGCATATATTTTTGTGCACAATTTATGTTTTGGGGGGCTTGATATTTTATTAACATAGACTCAAAGCATTTTTAACAACCTGACCCATCTAATTTCAAGGGTTCATTTACAAGTAAGCAGATAGAGTGCATTTGCATTTATACAGAAGGTTTGAGTTCCTAGCAAATAAAGTAAACATCACAGATAGTCAGAATTACTCTACCTCAGGAGCACTGGCATAGACCGCTAGTCCTATAGCCTGGGAACAGAGTTCCCCTGAGTACTAACTAGCTTATTTGGCTAGGAGTTGTGTATATAAAAAATGTACAGTTTTCATCTCTAGAATCACTTGGTATTATGAGATGCTGGTACAATGACAGATTCTCAGAGTGCAAACCAGTCCCTCCTCTTATTTTATCCTGCTTTTTTTTAGACCATGGCAGCTATTTATTTCGGAATTTTTGTTTTGTTTTGTTTTGGTTGTTGGTACAGAATTGCATTTCCCTGTGTCTGTACTGCAGTTCAGGTAGTGGGTGCCCTAAGCTCCCTGTCACCCCATCCCAGGGGTGTTCTCCAGGCAGGAATGAATCTGACCTCTCCCCCCAGGTATTCAGATTCTTACTCAACCTTTAAAATCTTCTGTAAAAGCTGCCTCCTGCACAAAGCCTTCCTAATCTCAGCAGGAAGTAATCCTTCCCTGCTCTGAATGTCTCTGGGACATTTATCACTCTTTATTATATTTACATTTGAATGTGTTTTAGCTTGCCCAGGAGACCAGGATTCTAGAAGGCAGCATCCAAGAGTAATATCAGTCCTGACTTTGAATACTAGATCTGCTGTTTCTAGCCAGTTAGGTAAATTACTAAATCCCTCTGTGCCTCCCTTCTCTGGAATAGAGAGATAGTCAGAGTCCCCAACTCTGAGAAGCCAAGCATAATATAAGATGCTGCTCGGTAAGAGGCAAGTACAATATCCGGCATGTAGTAAACCCCCGTAAATGTGAGCTGCTTTTATTTCTTTTCTCTACTGAGAATTCCAGCGTACATTTATGCACCATAAACATGTGCATATTGAATATCTGAGTGAATGAATCCTGCAGTTAAGTTCACAAACACCCCTCTTAATTGTGTGAATTCTCAGTGCTCATTGAGGTTGGGTGGGGGTGCATTATGCTTGACATCTGTCTGTAAATTCATTCTGGAACTTAATGACTAGAATTTATTTCTTTTATTCTCAAGGCAGGTGTGGGGGTGCATCTGGGAATATTTTCCGTCTAAAGAAAGCTGCCACCAGGCCTCGAGTTTAGACCTCACCAAGCTCTGTGTTTTCACCCATGAAATGGGAATTATAACGCTGATCTGTGATTTTGCCTGGATACAAGAAGAACCTGAGGAGGACTAGGCCTTTAGGGAGAAATTTTATAAACAGGGACTGTTTGGGGTAATTTGAAGAATCAGAGCATGAGTTTGTAAATTAGCATATTTCAGTTACAGAGCTTCCAATCACAGGGGGCTCTGGATGTCGCCAGTGAGGGCAGAGGTCAAAACCAGCTGCTTTCTGGGTTTGTCAAGCATCTCAAGTTATTTCTCAGGAGTTGGGGTTTGGCAAAGCCTGAAAACCACATTGCCAAGTCCTTCTTTCCCCCTTAATTTTTAAGCCCATGTGTATTTTAAGGGAAATTTAATCCGTATGTTTCTGTTTCCTTTACACTTAACTCATAAAAATGGTTTGTCAGAGCAATTTGATGTCCCAAAAATCGTTGGAGCCTTTCTAATGATATTTTTTAACCTTTCCCCCCCTCCCTTAGACACAGGAAATTGCGTTTTGTTTTGTTTTTTTTAAGAAATGAATCAAACTGCAAGTCCCAAGGTCAATATTGATGGTTCTGACATACAAACTCAAGGAGTTGTGCCTTTGTGAAAATGGTCTCGTCTACTGCTGCTCCTGGAAGGCTCCAAGGGTGAGAAAAAGATCAATTTCACACCCAGGCAGATGGCAATAATTGGCAGTATTCTGGGACAGAGTCCTCAGATATTTGATTGTTTGCCCAGCAGACTGGGAGTCTTTCTCCGATCTGTACTTCTGTATTACGAGATCTGCTCCATGTTCCTTAGAATTTGGGGTCCTCTACCTTAGTCACATCCTGAATTTCAGCACCCAAAGTTCATACACTGAAGTGGTCTTGAAAGAATTGAGATTAGGCGTGCTCTGGTAGAGTAAGGATTGGGCACAGTTCACATACATCCCAAGGTCTTGGGTTTGTGTCCCAGCGCCAGTGGAAGCAACCAAGATGAACAACTAAGTAAAATAAGTAAAATGCTTCCCCTCTCTCTTTCTTCCTGCCTGTCTCTGCTTCCCTTCATTCCGGCTTCTGTCTTTCCTTTAGAAAAAAAAAATAGAATTGAGATTTTTGCTGCTAAAAGATTGTAACTGTTTCTAATCTAGTTGTCTGCATTATCCCTAGAGATAGAAAACAAGAGGCAATACGTTTGTTTGTGCTACTAGCCATAGGACATATTGTCTCAAAGCTTGGGAAATATGGCATTCCTCCCATTCAGGAGGCTGCTGTCAAGAATTCACATACTCCCCTGTGCAGGCAGAAATGTGCTCTGCACCGATGCTCTAACGCCACTGTAAGAGGAAATGCTCGGGGGCTGTCTGGCTCACATCTGACCCTGGTGTTTCAGCTTGGTCACCTCTTCCACCATCAGGTGGAGTTAAACTCTGACCAGGCTCCTTTCTGGCACAGTGTTTTCTGCTGGAGTGGTGTGGATCTTTCTGGTCACTAGAGGGTCGTAGAGCCTCAGAGTATAGATCAACCATAATGACGCAGATTAATCCAAACTGTTCTAAAAACCATGAGTGATTTATCAATTTTTGCTCTATGGCATTCGAACTCTCTAATATATGGCCCAAGCTGAGGCTTTCTCTGTCAAAGGAATCAAAAACCCATATGGAGATCTCATGATAGAGATGGATCAGTGAACTTCCAGAGAATTGAATAAAGGGTCAGAGATAGACATGCCTATAGAACAGGAACACTAAACCAGGACAGAGAGGTGCTATATTGCTTTTATTTTGGATCTTAGATAAGGATAGAAAACAACTGGCAGAAAGTGATCTGTCTTGGAAATCAATGAATCTGTGGGGACTAATGGATATGAAGATTTTACATGATTGCTAGGTTGTAGGTAAATGCAATAGTCAGAAATATACCGTTCTTTAATAGTCTGGGCAGTGGCAAATGTCATGTAAATATACTTTATAAATTAACTGCTTTGACCAAGGCCCAGGATCAAATGTTTACATTACCTCACTATATCCATTCACATGAGAGTCTTATAAGTTAAGTATCATTATCTCCATTTTACTGGTGAGTAAACTGGAGCTCCTAAGGTTACTTACTGGGGAGATTAAGTAAATGCATACTTAATTTCTTCCATCCTTGCAGAGTTCGTGGAAAAAATGAAATTCAAACATAAGTCACCTAACTGCAAAAGCCTATGCTCTTTCTTTGAAATAAAACCATTTTGTCTTATTATAAAAGTTATTCGTATTGATAGTAACTTATTAGTCCATTCAGAAACAAGTGTACTGAGTTAAAGTCCTTCATAATCCAGGATAACCATATTAAAGGCATACAGTGTTTCCATTTTTTCCTATGTCTAGATTACCAAACCTAGAGACTACATTTACATTTTATACAAAAAATTAAAATGATTGTAGAACTTAAAAAAATTTTTTTCCTTGAATATTTCTCTCTGTTAATAATAATATATACCAGGTCCTCTTTAATAGCTGCTTTATATTCCATTATAAGGATTGCTGTGATTTATTTAAATCTACTGAGTAGTCTGAGTCCAACTTCTGGCAATTCTGGAAGCATTACTGCAGTGACATGTGCACTGTCCATACGCTGCTCCACATTTGTGCATAGACAACCCTAAGATAATTACTTAGTGGTTTTTTTGGGCAAAATAATATACAACTCACGCTCTGTCTACTATACAAGGCCTTCTCCTTTGGCTTTCTAGTGACTTTGATTTCTAAGCAAGTTGGAAATGAGTAACTTTATCTTTCCCTTGGACTTCATTGCCAGGGCATCTGAGCACCAATGATTCTGTTAGATTTGAGAAACAACCAATGAAGTTCAACTCTGGGGCAGAACAGTTAGCAGATTTTTGAAAATGTTCTTTTATTCACTATTGCATTCAGTAAGTACTTACTGATTTTTAATTTTGTGCAAAACACGGCACTCGCTCCTCATTCAGCAGTGGTAAGTAAGACAGTCTGTCTGCAGGCCCCTGGAGTTAAGCGTCTGCACTAAATACCGGCTTGGCACAGGCTGCTGTCATCTGGGTAGACTTAGCTAAGGGGTCTACTAGAAGCACACCCCAATGGTTACCTCGGTTTTCATGCCATGGAATCACTAATAGAAGTTATACTGACAGGGGAGTAAACTGCAGACTATTTAACAGGCTATTTTCACAGTTGATCAACTTTTCATTTAAATATTCGCATTTGAAAGAACTGTACATTTATATATTGTGGGGAGAAATAATCCAGGGTGATCCATTCACCCTTTACTCAGTTTCCCCCGATGGTAACATCTTGCATCTTGTGATAACAGTTATCACAGCCAGAGTACTAGCATTGATTTAGTCAGGAAAGAGAACATTTCCATCACAACAAAAACCTTCCTTGTTGCCCTTTTTTAAACCACTTCTGTCTGTAGTCCAAGTTCTTCCTTAGTCCCTGACAACCATTAATCTCTTTCCATTTATATAATTTTGCTTTTCAAGAATATTATAATAATGGAAGCATATAGCATATCACCTTTCAAGATGAACTTTTTTCACTCCAACATAATTCTCTAGAAATCTGTCAAGGTTGTTGCACATATCAAAAGATTGCTCCTTTTAATTGCTAAATCATAGTCCATAGCATGGAGGCGCCTACTCAAGTTCTTTAACAGCTCATTCATTGAAGGATATGAGTTGTTCCAATTTAGGGCTATTTGAATAAAACTGCTATCAATATTTATGTATGGGTTTTTGTGCCAGTTGAGTCTTTATTTCTCTAAGATAAATGCCTCATCATACAGTTGCTAGGATAGATGTTAGTTGCATGCTTTGCATTTTTAAAAGAAATCCCAGACTGTTTGCCAGAGTGACCAGATAATTTGACATTCCTGGCAGCAATCTATGAATGATCCACTCTCTGCCTCATCACCTGTGCTTGGTGGTGTGACAATATATTTTAGTATTTTTAATATTCGGATAGGTTTGTAGTGATGTCTCATTGTGATTTTAACTTGCCTTTTGGAGGGTGACTACTATTAATTTCGTTTCATAATAAGAAAATTGAGGCTCAGAGGTCAAGTGACTGGCCAAAAAGCTTCATAGCTAACAAGTCTCATAGCAAACACCCAGTCTCTTCCTTCCATTTCCTCATGCTAACCAGTTTTCCTACATGGATCCCAGCCCTGGCTTCTCTCATCTGAAACATTCTATAGCACCCGAAACCCAGGGCCAACTAGACAAGACTGCGGTAAAGAAAGGTATAGACGTGGAAGAAGGAAGAGGAAAAGGATTTTAGATTAACTGAAATCCACAGGAATTTTTTTTCAAACAGGACTCCAAGCCGTTGCACTCTGACGCTGTCTTTTTGTGATGCCTGATGCCATCTCAGGGAAGAGTCCACCCTGAGTCTCAAGGTAGAGTCTGAGCTGCTAAGCTCAAAATAAACCCTTCTTGTCGAAGGGCAAGTATGCTTCATAGGCTGCATGTGACTCTCTTTAGCCCATTGGTTTTAATTCTGTCACAATTTCTCCTGTCCCTGTGCCACAAAACACTAAATTAATATGTGGCTGATATGTTGTAAAGGCTCTTCAGTGCATGATGACCCACAGATATCTGGAGGGCATGGTGACTAGGTAGTAAGTGTCATTGTTGTTCTTATTTTCTTTGAGTCCTAAATGCATTTTTGACTTGGAATGTTATGGAAAAATCCCTCCTCTTCCTTGAGACTGAAGGAGCAGTGAGAATGAATAATGAGCTCTGCTGTTGTTTGATATACTGGGTTTGAGTGTTGGGGAGCTGAGAAATAAGTGGAATTTTGTGCCCTCCCTTTCAAAAACCAAAAGAAGACCACCCTGGCTAAACTGGCAGCACAGATGGAAGGCGCCTGTTGCAATCCTTTTAATTGTCTCTGAGCAAGGTTTTGGACGCCCCTTTACCCCCAATAATGAATGAAGTGAATAAGCCATTGAGCCTCTAATTCTATTCCATGCCATTGCTCTCCTGTGAGGTGCATCCGGTAGGCCTGACAATGTCATAGAAGAAATTACACTGAGTACTTGGTATAGGCGGTTCTCCCGAAATCTCTGCTGGGCACTTTCACAAAGTAGCCACAGAACCCCATTCAGCTCTCTCCTTGTCTGCTCTCATGGGAGTTTAGAGTTTGGGACACAGACAGAAGAAAGGGAAGTGGGACAGAAGTTTGAAGGCAGAAAAACTAGGCCAGTGATCAAAGGGTCGTGCCAGTGTTGGTAAGGGGAAGACATGGAATAAGAGAGATAGGGCTAAAATTTAATGAGATGAATCTCTAAAGCTTTCTTTAAAAGTAGTATTACAGCTTCTCTATCTTTCCTTTTGTTTCTTCCTCTGCTTTCTTTTGTTCTCCAGTTCATTAAATGCCCTCTGCTTCTGTGCGTTTTAAATCAGACGCTTCTGACATTTGTACAGCAAACTTGGTATGGCATTTTTAGGAGAAATGGGAAGACGTTTTTCCTTTCAGATGAGAGTGATTTTAATGGACAAAGTGGCATTTACAGTCCAGTTTTTAAGTGGCAGTGCAGACTGACTTTGTCATTGCTGGGTCCTGTCAGACAGCTGTAGGTCTTCATTGCTATGTTTAAATGTGTAAATACAAGGAACGTCCTCACTTCTCCTTTATCTTGATATTTTGAATCCTCACTGTGATTAACGACAAATAATTCTCTCTTCTATACTGAGATTTGATGTGACAAAGTTATGGAGATAAACCATGTGTCCCACTGGTGAGGTATTTCTTGTGAGGGTCCGACTAGATCCCAAGGCAGCCATACAGGTAACACCTAAGGAGCTCTCCACCTGGGAAGCCAGCGTTGAAGGAAGACCTGGCAAGAAGGAAGCCTTCTTTAGAGATATATGAATTTATCAGTTAAGTAAGAAAGAGAGAAAGAACTCTTTCTGAAATTTGGTCTTTGGAACCTAAAATTCAACTCAAACCTGAATTCAAACTCCAGACAGACATATTCTTGGAAGAGTGTTTGAAAATTCATTTTGGGGGCACTTGGGAGAAGAAATCAAAGCGAGCAGAGGGAGGAGAATTTCTCTATGGCTTGATTATTCATGCAAGTCACTACCCACTGAGTGGGGCCTCCTAGGGTAATCACATATTCTCATGCAATATTGTAAGCATGGAAAAAGCACCAAAACCACCAGTAGGCGCATCCTATTGTTTTTCTCCAAAGAAAACATAGTAGAGGGTTATATTGATGAGGAGGCATGACTCCATTTCTTGAAAAATTAAAAAGGCAAACATTCCAAATAACGTAAGTTCAAAGTTGATTTCCGTGCACTCTAAGGGAAGTTCATGTATATTGGTTCTAAAGTATTAGAATATTTTCCAACACAAACCAAGAGTAGCTGGGGAGAAAGAAAGCATTTTGTCTTTGTGGCAGAGGTACCCTTTTATGGGCTAATGCTACCAAATGGCCTGCTGGTATCATAGCATGTTAGCACCGGAAGTGCCCTTTGAGATCATTGTGTTTGACTCCCGCATTTAAGAGAGGAGAAAGCAAAAAGTGCTTTTCAGAAAAAAGTGTGTATGGAAGGGGAGGATCCTCAAGAAAATTCCAGTTGATGGCAAAAGACACTGCCTATCAAAGTGCTTAGACCTTTCTGCAGAAAGAACAATTCAGCCTGCCTCCATCTTTGACTCAGAAGAAAGGTGTAAATCCCACCCACGTAGTTAAAGCTTTCTTGCTAGACTGCTGCTTATTTGGAAGTTAACAAAGGCTAAGGCCGCCCATTGTGAAATGTTTGTTTGGAGGGCCGGAATCTAAACTATACTCCTTGTCATGTCATTTTTTACAAAAAGAAGATGACAGATTGAAGCCACAGGAGGGAAGAGACTCTAGCCATGTTAGCAACAAGAGGAGGCTCTTTCTGGGTTGTGGTCGGTCTGTTGTTTTCCCTGTGGTTTCAGGGATTTCAGATTCGTCACCACGGCTGAGGATGAGGCTGAAAATGTGGTAGACGATATGACAACAATTTCCTTCCTGATGTGCCCCTGAATGGCTGGCTAGCACAGTCCACACATAATCAGACAGTCTACAGCCACACTGTTGCTGCTGACAGCTTCATTATGCCTGTGATATTCAGCTGGGTAATTCATTTCCTGAGCATGGCAATATCTCTTGATATGCCTAATGGGTTGAATGCAATTTTGTAAGCTTTTGAAGATGAATGTCTCCCCTTGTGCTTAGCTATGCCCTAATATGGGAAACAACGATCGTTTCCATTAAGGAACAGCATTGTAGAATTCAGCTTTTTAGTGCAGGTTGGGTCTCCTAACCACAAAGGCAGGAAGCATTAGAGATTGGAAGGATACACTAGATGTGGGTCACTTATTGTTCCTTGTAACAACTTTTTTTTTGTCTTTTTTTTTTTGCATTTAACCTTCATATTGCCAGGGTATTCTACCAAATAAGATGTCCTTGTGAAGGATATGAATTAGTTAAGTTATAGCTCCAGGGTGGGGTGGGTTTTGACAGGCTATGCCTACAGTCACTTACCAATGCTGTCCTGAAATGGAAGAATGACATGAGCAATAAGAAATATGATCCGTACCTACTATCCAACACCTAAAATGTAATTTCTCTTTAAATCTCAGAGAATTTTAAAATGTCTTCCTCTGAGTTCTCTTTAATTCAAGTCCATTAAGCCTAAGTGTATTGAGCATCATGTCAGGCACAGTGCCCTCATTCTTGACCTGAGAGGCAAATTCAAAGGTTAATGAGACCTGAGTCCTGCCCTCATGGAGATTTCAATCCATAAGAAATATAGAACTTCAGGTAACGCGAGCAAATTTAGACTATGCCGAGAGTGATAAAATAGCTACAAATACCACAGCGAGAGAAGAGAAAGGCACTCATTTCATTTGGGGACATAGGGGAGAAAGTGAATATGCTGTTTTCTGAGGCCTTCTTCTTTCATCTACCAATCTGAATCCTTTTTAGAGAATTGGCCTTCTGAGAATCTTACTTGAGTCTGCTTCTTAGTTCTGAGAGTTAGGACTTCTCATCTCTGATTTCTAAGTGCTTCTTGGTCCTCACTGGTAATGATCAGTTCCAAGTATCCCAAACGAAAATGGAGATGTCAGTATAAAAATAGCTCAAAGACTCTTTTAGCTAATCCTTACTAACACTGCACCTGGCTTCTTGACTTTATAAAAAAGTAAGCTGAATTTTATTGGCAGCTAAGAAAAAAAAAATGCTTTGATAGGTAAACATGTACATAGGGTTTTTGAGTAGTTGAATCCATGCCATCTGCTAGTTTATTATTCTGATCTGAGCAAACCCTTTCTCTGAAATGTGAATTTCTGAATGATCAGATCCTAGTGCATTAACAATTTCATTTTTTAATTATTTGAGAATTCTGCACAAGATGTTGAAAGTAAGTGAAGACACAACAATTCGCCTTTGGTTTTGAGTTGCAGACAAAAGACCCCTCCAGAGAAATGACCAAATGAATTTTGTGAATCAGGGGTCCCAACATCTCTGGTGGCTCATCATCCTCTCCCACAAGTCCCCCATCGGCCAAATCTCACTAGAAGAGACAGGATCACGACCCAGTCAGAGGCCCATTTATTGTAAATGCTAGTCATTATGATAAAATCTAGCATATCAAAGAATATAGATGGCCTTGGGGATGGTTGTAAGAAGGGACCGGTGCTAATTTCTCTTGGAGAGATTTAGGTGAATACTGCCACCTATTGATAGGTGAAATATATGCCACAAATTCCTACTAAGACCTGACATTGTGCTGGTCAGCTTATCAGAGTAGATCTCATTACTCATTGGCCAAAACATTTTAACGCCCCTTAGTTCTTTATTCTGTATGATTCACGAGGAAAAATAAATGTTATACTCACTTAAAATAACTCAAAATTTGTATATCTGGTAAAAGGCAAAGACGCTAAGTGCCAATATCATGAGCTTAGCTATCAGAGCTCTGGATTTGAATCTCGGCTCAGTGAGTAGCTTAGTAGCCAGAAACAAGTTAAATCACCTCTCTGAACCTTAGTTTCCTCATCAGTAAAAAAAAACCTGTTGGTAGGGTGTGAGGCTTGAGCGACCTGCTCCGCTGCACACGGAGGTGTTCAATAAACTTCATCATTAATTTCCCTCCAAGCTGGAAAGTAACCATTTGTGATGCAGTTATGGGTCACAGGACAAACCACATCATGGCTACCAGACCCGGGTGACCCCTTCCCCACCGTTCCAGGGTCCCTCCACCGTGCTCCTTGTCCTGGATGATCTCTTTGACATCCAAAATGAGGACAGTGCTTGCGTAAATATTCAAGCTTTAGGTGTGCCAGTTGAGAAAATGAGGCTAAATGGGCTTCATTACCAAGCGTCTCCTGTCGGCCCCAGAGGATCCGTGGGGCTAAGCAGATAAAGAATTATGATAAAACTGTGGCGCTCCGTACAAACAGGGCTTTGTGACCTGCTGGAGAAGGTTGAGTCTTCCAGCCAGACCTAGGAGGCTCACATTCCTTCCCCGGCATGGTGTGGGGGATCCTGGGCTCACACAGACAATAGGGGATTCATAGCTGGAGAATTCTAATGATGACTGAAAGGAGGGTGGCAGCCAGAACAAGAAGACTTTTCAGAAGCCGGGACCCTGATTATCACATTGGTGCTACAGCGGTGAGAGGCTGCTGAGAGGCGGCCTAAAGCCGTTCTTGGACAGCTTTCAGTGAAGTGTTTGTAACCTCCTGAAGAGAATCCCATTTCTCAAAAAATGCGACCTCGGAAAATCTCACATGACTAGTTCAGATAAACACTTGGTCATCAAGTCGCCCTAGAAGTCATGCGGACCATCTCGTTTTGAAGAGTCTTTGAACGTCATGAGTCTCATCTGCGCGTCTTAGAGAATTAAGAAATCCCTAAGAGGTTTTCTCGGGATATTTTGGGGCCTGCGCTTTTCATCTGAAAGGTCAACCAGTGCTTAAAACAAAATAATCAAGAAATACCAGGCCTACGAACAGTCTGCACCTTTTGAAAAGGTCTGCTTCGGATTGAATAGCCAGTGCCCTCCCCCAGCCTGCTTTCTTTTTCTTTGGGGCTTAGAAATTGAGAGGGAGGAGGAGGAAGAGTTTCGCATTCATTACTAACAACTTTGCACATAATAAGCATGTTCAGATACACCCTGGGGTGTTCGTTTTCTTTTCCTATTTTTTTTTTGTCTCCTTTTTAGCAGCTTTTGATAAGTAGCACATTTTATTTTTGAAGAAAGAATTGGAGGCGTGATAGTGCAGCCGCGCCCTAAGGAAGGTCAGGAGATTAGGGAGCGGAAGCTGGCTGGCCAAACTCTGCTGCCCACAGTACGGACTGCTGCTTTCTTCCGATAATTTCATTTTGAGACTGATGAAAAGGTGCCCGCCCCCTCCCCCCCCAAAAAAGCAAAACACCACAAAAAAACTTTGCTTTAAAAAAAAGTGAAAAATTGTCAAAAAAAAGGTCATCCAAAAGTGATCGATTTCAATTTTAAATGTATTTCTTACACAGCAACCACCTGGAGCTAACCACAGGACAGACATGTGTTTGCAATGATGGATGAACATCCTCAAAACATGGACATGGTTTTGCAAGAGAGAGTGGACATTACTGGCTGCTGATATTGGCAGATCTGTCCTAATTTCACAAGTAGTATTCTGGAATTCTAAATGCACTTCACAAATCAGAGACCAGTATCTGGGACAAACAAACAAATGTGGCTTTAACTGGTCCAACTCCCTCATTTGACAAGTGGGAAGACTGAGACCTAGTGATAGAAAGAAACTGGCCCAAAGTCACACAGCTAGTGAGGAGCAGTTAGGGGACACAGCTCAAGGCCCCATCCCAAACCCAGATTCTTTCCTCCGATTCTTTCCACTTCAGTGGGAAATTGCGAACTCTTACTGAATCAGGAGGTCCTCTTTCTAGGGAAACTACTGTCTTCCTCTTGCAAACCCTCCTGCATATTGCCAGAGGTAGTTGACCTGCCAGAGCCTGACCTGCATCTTTAAAGGCTACTGGATGACTTGTTCAAAGCAGTCTAGGCACATTCCCAGGGTCCCAAAGATAGTCTCCTGCTCTTTTCTCTACCTTTTGATGACATGAGTGCCCACCTTGTCTTGGTGTACCTGGAACCATCCATGCCACCCTCATCTGCCATCACGCGGGTTAAAACTTTAAAGGTCATTTTCCACTTCTTTCTCGCTCTCACATCTTCCCTCCTCTTGCTGTTCTGTTGACAAGTTCTGTGAGTTCTTTCTCTAAAGTGGGTCCCACATTGATTTCCTAGTTTCTTATGGTCATAGACTCTCACCATCCATGTCTTCATGGAGGCCTCTTCATCTATGGTGCTGACATGGCCCTGCTCAAATCCCCACCATTTCTACAACAGAGTCCAAACTCTTTAACAACAAATTCCAGCTCTCTCCAATCTAGACCCTGAACTTCTGGAGCCTAAATTCCGTGAGGTCCTCTCATCATCGTTCAGTGCATCCCACCCAAAGTACTTGGTGTTCCCCAAATAGTGCAAGGACTCTGCTGAGACTCCATTCTCTTCCTTTCAGCCTCTAGAGGTCTTCCTCCCTTCAGATCCAGTGCAACTGTGAACCACTCTGCGAGTCTTCCCTGAGCCTTCCAGAAGGGAGTAGTCTTTCTTCTAGGGAAACTCTTTACCCCCTTAGGACACAGCTCATACTTGAGATGGCATGTATTTGATTCTGCCCTGTATTGTGCTAAGTTGCATCTCTCCTTTATCTTTGCAAAGATGCCTTATGGATATGTGTACCCCCCTCACCTAAGTGCTTCAACCAAATGCTTTGCAGATAAGTGTTTTTCTTTCTTAATTATTTATTGAGCACTTACTATCTGCAAGGCAGCAAGCCAGGCAGTGTAAGGACTGGTAGAGGAAGATACAAAATACTTGAAATACTATCTCTGTTTTCAGGGAGCTTTAATTAGGGAAGGGAGACAGGCTCACAACGTAATCTAAGCAAGTGAACTGTGGGAGTGGAATTGGGTGGAGGGGAAGTGCTGAGTATGGAACAAACATTCTCAGTGTTCCCAACAAGAGCACTGGTATTATGATATGGAGGGTGGAGTGATGGGGAGGGGTAGAGGGAAAGAAAGGTCAAGGCTGCTTTTAAATACCATCTCAGTGCTATGGTCATTTTTAGAGTCCTGTCTGTATCAGGTCTCTGTAACCTCTCTTGTCTGTAATGCCAGAGCAATCTTCCTAAAGCAAGACTCTGATCATTTAACTGGCTGCTCAAATGTTTGCTGTTGCATGAATCAAGCATCTGATAATTACAGGCTTATACGAGGAGTTATGGAGAATACCAGTTGGTAGAAATGAGACGAGATCCAGGAAACAGCTGGAGAACAAAAAAGCAAGAACATACTGTTAAAAAAATGTTTGGGGTAGGGGCGACAAAATAAGTGTGTGAGCAGTATGGGCTGAGATTAGTTGAGAAGGACTAGTCAGAGGAGGTAAGCCTTCAGTGGATGGCACTTGGCAAGCAAAAGTTGGTGCTCTAAGCAGACCTTAGGGCGCTTTCAATTCTCAGACCCCTGTTATTCTTTAAGATGGTTCATTAATTCATATAACAAATACATGCTAAGCACATCAACAAAAAATTCACTAAATAGTTAACTGAATGCTTCTTTATGCCTGGAACTCTCCTCGACACAGAAACTCAGCAGTGAAGAAAAGACTGCTCTTAAGCTCTGACAGTATGATGAGGAAGACTGATGTTAAACAATGAATAAAACGTGGTGGATATGCTGAAGGGAAGATGCGTACAAGATGCAACAGGGCCACAGAGCAAGAAAGCCAACAGTTTTAGGGTCTCAAAACATGCCCCAGAGAGTTGATGTTTAAACCAAGTCTTTAAGATTGTGTATGAATTAGCCTGACAAAGGGACTGCGCGTTCAGCAGAAGAAATCATAGGCAGAGATCTGGAGCTAAGAGTGCACGGCTTGTCTCAGGTCAGAAAGACATTCATAAGGGCTACAGCATGGAAGGCAAGTAGGAAGGTGGCAATAAATTAGGCTAGAGTGTAGGCAGAGCCAGATGATGGAGAATTTTGCTGAAGTATGTCAAAGAGTTTGTACTTTTATCAATAGTTTTGTCACATTAAAGTACCCGGCAAGGTACATCTAGCCTGCTAAGTAATTAATGTCCGACTAAATAACAATGAATGGATGGATGGATGAGTGAAGTGGATGAATGAGTGGATGAATGAATGGATGGGTGAGTGACTGAACCTTCTTTACAATGGACATGAGCTCATGAGATGACTCAGACTTGAGCTCTGGGAAGCAATGCCTCTGTAATGGGAGGCATCATCCATCCCCTTAGGTTTTCCTAACAGATTGAACTTGTGACCTCGGTGAGAAAGCCCCCTAACCTTAGTAGAATTACTCAGAATCACCTGGCTTTCCCCAGCAGATGGAATTTAAGTAGGTCTGCATTAAAATTGGAGATTTTCTTGAGATAAAGGTAAAGTTTTACCTGGAAATCATTAGGCTTAATCTGCGAAAGGGTAGCCTGACTTCTTAATCCATGATGAAAAAAATAGTCTTCGGAGCCTCAAGGGCATGAGTAGTTCCAAATTAGATTATTTGTAGCACTGCTTCCATGGGCAAATTAAGTCTAAAGAAAGAAAGGAGAAAGATTAGTGCCAGGGAGAGATTTTGCCTTGCTAACAAGAAAAAAAGACATTCAAGCAAAGCTAAAATGAGCTCTTCCTTGGGACATCAGACTTCATGAGTCAGTGCATCTTGTCTCCCATCCCAACACCAGAACAGCCACCTGCTGGGCATGAGTGAGCCACCAGGGTGAAGTGCTGTCGCCAGAAAGGGATGGTTTTCAGGAACATAAGATGATGTTCTCAGGAGCCAAATAATTACCAGGCCAAAGATTAGCATGCCACCTTCCTGTGTTTGATCAAGAGACTTTCTCCTGACTTTCTACAGCATCACATTCGAAATCTGGGAGTTGATTTGGCTCTAGGCATAAATAACAGACAGGGTCAGTGCCCAGTAAAAGGGTCCAAAATTATTTCTGAAATCACAAATGCTAAGCTTTCATTTGGCAGAGATAAAATCTGAATAGAGCTTTAGAAAGATTCTTAAAGCTGTTGCTAAGGACGTGGGGTGGGTGTGTGTGTGTGTGTGTGTGTGTGTGTGTGTTATTCATATGCGCTTTCATCAGCAATGTCTCTCTAACATAATAAACAGGCTTCTTTATAAAAGATCATTGGCCATTATATTTCAGAGAGAAACATGAAAAATGCCTGCATGAGCAGCTTTCTAGGAAATCCATTTTGTGTATTTCATTAGTCATGTAACGCATAAGGCTGTGGAAGCAGCCAGGTGCACCCATACGTGGTCAGCATGGTGGAAGCGCTGGAATCTTCCTCGTGAGACAGGGTCTCTTGGTGTCTTAGGTCCCAGCTCTGCTGGCTACTTTCTCAGAATCTCCACGGACTAAAACTCAAACATTTGGTTGAGCAGCCCTGACAGAATAGGGGAGTTGTTTGTTTGTTTCTTTTTTAAAGATGCCCCTTGCTCCTGCTGGGAGCTTATAAAGGATGGCACAGGTATCCTAAGTGAGGGATGTGGCTGCCACCTGTGCGCTTCTGGTCCTAAGCAGCAGTGGGAGGAAGAGGGTGTCTTGCCCCAGGAGAGCTGTTGCTCATTCACAGTCCCAGATTGCTGGATGGGCTCTTAGATGCCAGATGCTATTTCTTTCACTGCAGTTGATGTCATGCAAAGCTAACTGGCTGCCTCTCGGCCCCTTTGCTATCTTTGAGTGACAGTTGGTCCCGATGCTGTCTTGTGAGCCATGAAGCTTGCGTTCCCGCATACCTTTCCTAATGGACCTCACAGCTACAAAAGGCTAAGCCATGGCACCCTTTTACTACATGCACAAGAGCTTGAGAAAGCAAACCTTCCTGGGGCTGCAGTCCCGAGACTACCCCTCAGACACAGATTCTGAGCTCTGCTGCTTCCCTCTCCTGTCCCTCCCTGCGCATCGTTTGCTCTTGTATTTAGCAATAAGAGTAGCTTAGTGATCATGGGCTTTGGGTCTTGCCTGTAGTGATCCTGTTCGCATTTTATTCTTTACACAGAATCAGAAGGAGGTTTGCTTGCTTTGCGCAGAGGCTGAGCCCCAAGAGAAAGCAAAGCCAATGTGATTTATTGAATGAAAGCTCTGGACAATTACCAACAACTTGTTCCCCTGCTGCCTTGAACAACCTAAACTGGTAAGTCAAATGCATGGCTGTCTTTCAATTCGTGTGAATGTGGGGCTTTCTGAGTCGTTTGATATTTTTCAAATGTGTATGTGTTGCTGTGGTTTAAATGATTAAAAAAAAAATCTGCGTCTTCCAAAGTTAGCTGCAGGCAATCCATGAAGAATGCTCAGGAGCAGACAGAGAGGTCTGCAGTAGCGCGTACATCCATGTGGGGAGGCAAGGACGTGTGTCGGGCGGGGAAGCCCCATTTCTCATCATTGGGCATTTTATTTGCAGCAAGCTTAAGTCTGTGAAGTGCTTGCGTAACTGATTAGCATTATCTAGGAATTAAAAAAAACAAACAAACTGAGATATTCTTTAGTTAGCTAAGATTGTTTTTTAATTGGGCTCCTGGATACCTAAAAAAAATACCTGTTGGATCAGGTAAAGATGGGTCCTGTCATTCTGATAATCCTGAACACAAGCCCGGGAGTTGCTGTCTTTACTCCAGCTCGCAGGCTGGGCATATGGAATGGAATAGCAGCACTCTGTCCATCCTCAGGGAGCGTGCCCAGAAATAACAGCATGACCATGATGCCGAGAGTAACTGCCAAGGGACATGATGGTCGAGTAGGTAAACTCTTGTTTGACCACTGCCTCGTTTGCACCCATGTTCCTTTAGTCCTTTCTGTTTTCCACGATGATACATGGTGAGGAAGGTACCCTAGGTTTGAAGTGGGATATTCTAAGTGTCCTGTTAACTAGTGTTGGCTGTTGGCCTGGTCAAGGCTGCTGGAAGTGCCATTGATAATTAAGGCTGAGCTTTCTTCTTTGCTGGACCCCCTGAAATCCCCAGAGTCACCTGATTTCTTCATTTTCTAAATAAGGTGTAAAGCAATCCTGCAGAGGGGGCAAGTGCATGGAGAAAACTATTATTTTCGTTACCATCACCCCATCTCCTTAGTCTTTGATTTGCTTGGCTACTTCAAGGCTTTATGACAACATCAGTTCATCTCTGGTGGGCTCAGAGTTCATATATGTATGTATGTATGCATGTATGTATATGTGTGTATACACACATACATGTGCATATATGTGTGTGTATAGAGAGAGTGAGTTCATAAATAGGACATATATACATTTCATCCAGACTTTAATGTGTTTTGTGTACATTCTCTGCAGTATATCCCAGGCAGTAAATCAAATGAAGTTGAGGCAATGGGTATTGACAAAGATGGATGACGTTGGGACAGTCAGCAGCATGCTTCTCTAAACAAAAAACAAAGTTAAGAAATCTGAGAGATGGGTGAAGCTTAGCCTGGTGTAAAGGACCCCCAGTCCACTCAATCACAAGAGCAGGGTCATTCTCCCCTGTCATTTGGCTATTTCACAAATGATGGCATTGTTTGAGCAGCACTGGAAGGAGACAGAATTTCCCAGTGGTTCGAGGACTGGTGAGAGATCAGGATAGTGAGGCACTTTTGCTGTCTCTCAGATTGAATTGTGTTTTGGGGAAGTTTCCTTACTCTCCCCGGGTCTCCATCGCTCCATTCTTTTCATTCTTCATTATTTCAAAGGAGACATGCTAAGGTCTGTTAATGGATTCACCAAATGCTACTTCAGAAGTTTTCTTGCCAAAGGTTGTAATAGGTAATCAAGATCATTGTTCAGGCACTTTAATCCAGAGACCATGCATCAGAAACCCACAGATGAGAGTCCACGTGGAGATGAGGAAATGCACCCCCCTCACCCCCACCTTCTAAGAGAAGATGAGCACTCTGAAAGAAGCCTGGTGACATCTAGGAGATTAGAAGGAACCAGTAGAGCTGAAAAGTGGTATTTTTTAAAATATCCTTAAATTCAAATAAATAGGCCATGTTAACTTTTTTCAGTATTGACTGGTAGTAACTGATTTTTCTATACATAGGATAACAGGTACTGAAGCTCCAAAATGTTTTGAAGCAAACAAAAGAATGACGTTTTTTTTCTGGGACATTAGTTCAAGGCTGAGTAGAATTCATGTATTAAAAAGTCATGGCAGCTTCCAGTTGTTCAAAGTAGCCCCATAGCCATGAACATGGAATTAGCAGCTACAAATGTACTAAGACTTGAAGATGACTCATTTGCCAGAATTAAATTGTCCCATCTCTAAAAGAAAGGTACCTGAAATTGTTTAATTGGGGGTTCAGTTAAATATTGCTGTTTTTATAAAATACAAATATTATTAGAAGGAATAAAAAATTAAGCCACGCATACCTTATCATAATGAATGTAATAAATGTGTTTATGTCAAAGGAAATCCAAAAGACATCATGTTAATATTATATTCTTCTTTCTATTCATTTCATGTTTGTCTCCAAGAACTGCCTTAAAATTATTTCACTCTTGCTCAGAAAATGAAGTAGCCTTTAGTGTAAGCTACTTCCTTCTTTTTATGGTCTACTTAGATTAGAAAATATTATTTATATTTCCTTTAGTCCCCTAAGACCCATATTGTAGAAATTGAGCTCACTATCTTTTCCTTTTTAAATACACCCTTCTTTTTTGTATATCTTTTTTTTTAATTATTGGCAGAATCATTATGCCCCTAGCCAACCAATCAAGGCTCACAGAAGTTATCCTCAAGTTGTTTGATTCCTTCAGCTCCTCCATCCAATCACTAGCCAATTTAGTTCACTTCACTTCCTTCATCTTTTTATCTGTTGAGCCTTCTCCATCCCCAGATGCTATAGTTGAAGTCACAAGGGGACTTTTTCAAGAGTTTCATACTTGGTTGCCCCTGTCACAGTCCTACTGCCTCCTCATCCCCTTCAGACCACCCTCGGGAATGACCAGAATAATTCTCTGAAAATAGAAATCTCAGCTTTTCTTAGAGTGTTCCAGTGCTTTTCTGTTGTGAACAGATGGAAGCTTATACTACTTACAGCTTGTGAGGCTCTTGCTGATCTGGTCTACTAGCTCTTCTGCATTCTTCCTCAAAGTCATGGCTGTTGGGTGAAATGAACTCTTGAAAGAGTCAGAGCCCAGCTTATGATGCAGCCCACGCTCCAGGCACTGACCTACCAGCAACACCATGTTTCACATCTCCATGTCCTTGATCTGAGCTAGAATACCTGGAATGCCCGTTTCTTTCCTTCCTGCCAGTTGATTTCTCATTTGTTGTTCAAAATCCTGCTTCGATATCACCTCTAATGCTTTTCCTCAACCAGCTTCTCCAATGACCACCTTTTATCCACCACAAAGTTAATCACTCAACCTCCGGTGCTGCTTCTTTGCCTTGAGCCTTTGAGAATGGAATTTAGAGGGTAAGATCTTAGATCTAGACCTACATTGCCTGGGTTTGAGTCCCATAGCTGCCTCTTAGGAGTGCCTCCATTTCATACTATCTCAAATGGTGCTAATAATAGTCCTACTTCATAGAGTTGTTTGGGATTCAGTAAGCTGATGCATAGAAAAGGCATTATTCAAAATAGCCCTGGCTCACAGAACATGCTGTAGAAGTAAAAGCTATTATTATTTAGAACTTTGTATTTCCCACTATTTCATAGCTATATACTTGCATAACTTTCTTTCTTGCTAGCTTATGAGCTCCTTGAGGTACAGGTGGGATAGCCAATTCTTTTCCATTTGCCTAGGGCATTCCCAGTTTTCACACTGAAAGTCCTGCATCCTGGGAAATCCTCAGTCCTAGAAAAACAAATACATTGAGTCAACCTCAATATGAGAGGCCCTGTCTTATTCCCCTTTGGATTCCCAGGGTCTATCACAAGATATCTAGATTACAAAGTAGATCATCCGGAAGAGTTTATCAAAGAATAGAATCTATATTGTCTTTCTACTTTCTGTGTCATAAACATATGCTTCAAAAATCAGTCTTCTTTTTGCTATGGAGTCACAGCTGACTTTCTAAAAGTCATCACTGAGTAACTATATCTATGCACTGTGTATGTATATATGCATCTATTTAAGTACACTCTATTCCTTCTACCCTATTATATATCATCAGTATAATAGAATTAGTCACCCTTTAAAAATCTAAGACATACCTGTCATGTTAACAGCAAGTGGGGAATAGAAGTGGGGGAGGGTGTCGCACTTTCTTTTCCATCTTGTGACAGGCAGGTTGATGTCTAAAGTCCCTAGTTCACGTCACAGCCTGAAGAGCAATCTTGTCCCAGTCGGAAAGGCTCTCTTCACTGAATCTATCTGTCTACCCTGCTGTCAAGAATCGCTAGAGTCCCTGTTTCTAATATACTTTGTCTTACAACTGCTCCTCACCCAAACTGGCTCAGATCTTTTTTCACAGTGCAAATATGATGAGAAAGTGCCAGAACCAAGCTCTGGGGAAACAGAGATTCTGGACATGCCAGAACTCATAATGAGGGCAAACTCTCATCTTTAGAATCAAAGTTTCAAAGACGAAACTGACAGCCAGCCAGACCAGTCTCCCTCAGGCAGAGTAAGAGCAGAGTTCTAAGAACATGGGCTTCGAGTTAGATTCTACCTCGTCCATTTACTGACTATAAGATCTTGGACAAATTGCCTAACTTTCATGGGCCTCAATTTCTCTGTTTGTAAAATGAAGATGTAATAGTAGCACTGACTTTCTCATGGTTATTATTATATTTTGTCTCAGTCTGTGAAAACAAAGCCTGACGCAAAGCCGATTGGGAATGTTCTGGTGGGTATTGGGAGACATGATCAATCACAGGGTGTCAAGAGTGAAGAAAAAAAAAAAAGAGATGAGTCAAGGAAGATGGGGAAACAGATAAAGGTGGTCTTGATCTCCTGTGTCTCACTGGTTCAGTCTTTCTCATTTCCACATAGTGTCACCCAGTCCCTCAGGGCAGCCTTGAGTGATGCGGAACCTCCACAGGTCTGGTTGGTGAGGGACACTGCAGCAGGCATGACAGTGTCCAGACCAGAGCCTGCCCTTCACTAAGACAGCTGGTAGTGATAGGAGTCAGCAAAATGGTGGCCGCCAAGGCTCTACAGAGCAAAGCAGAAAAATCACGGGTGCCTTTGGAGGCTATTCTTGACATTTTGGATCTGGATTCTCCAGGTTATCATCACTAGCCTTGGAACTTGGCTGTAGGTATATTCACACATCCTCCAAAAGTATAGTTGAGATCAAGCTAATATGTCAAGGACTAGAAGTTTTAATTTGGTGAAATCCAATTAATCTACTTTACAGTTTGTGCTTTCTGTATTTCTAAGAAATTATTATTCAAGTTCACAAAGGTATTCTCCTATGGTTTCTTCTAGAAGTTTTACAGTTTTAACTGTTGCAATTAGGTCAAGGATGGTTTTCATTTCAAGTTAGTTCTTATGTATGATATGAAGAATAGGTTGAAGTTCTTAGAAATATATATGTGGCTATTCCATTGTTCCAGCACAAATATATATATATATATATATATATATATATATTTCCCTATGAATTATCTTGACATCTTTGTCAAATCAATTGATCTTGCTCACACAGGATATTTTGAGGCTCTCGGTCTCTTCTTTTCACATGTTTCTTTCCTTTATGTGTCTATTTCCCATTTCTATTTCATGTGTCTATTTCATCCACATAACTATCCTTGCACCAATAGCATGTCTTGATTATTGCAACTTTATAGCAAGTCTTGAAATCATGTAAGTCTTACAATATTGTTCTTATTTTCCAAAGTTGTTTTAGCTATTTTAGATCTTTTATATTTTTTATAAACACTTTAGAATCAGCATTTCAATTTCTTAAAAAAAACTACTAAAATTCAATGGGGATTGCATTGAACCTATAGATTTGGAAGAATTTGGAAGAATTGACACTTCTAACAATACTAATTCTTCTGATCTGATTCATGAGCAAGGTGTATCTCTGTTTCTTTTTCCTGTCTTTAAAAATGTTTACTGTTTCAGAAACTCATTGTTTTGTTCCCTCTATCCAGAGATCCCTTTGTAATACATTGGTGTCTATCCTTTTATTAAAAATTGGTCTATGTAATGTGTGTGTATGTGTATATGTATTCTTTATGTATATATTTCTTGCATATATAATTTCATTCATTGATATGTAGTTTTCTTCAATATACAAATTTTGCATATTTGTTATATTATCTCTCAGTAGATTTTTTTATGAATTTATGATTTTATAAAACTCATCTGCAAATAAAGACTGTTTTGCTTCTTTTATTCCAATTGGCATTTTTTTTCATTTATTTGTTTTGACTTACATCAGTGCTTCAGATGCCCAGTAAAATAGAAAAAGTAGGCGTGAGCATTCTTTTCTTGTTTCAGATCCTAGGAGGAAGATCTTGGTTTTTAATCATTTAAGGTTAATGTTGGATATAATATAAATTCCTTTAAGTTCCTGGAAGTTGGTGGAAAGATTTTTTTAAATGTTGTCAAATGCTGCTATTTGTGTTCCTTTACAGATGACCAAAGATTTTTCTCCTTTGTGATGTTAACATAATGAATAACATTATGGGTGGTTGAAAGTTATGCTAACCTTGCTTTCCTGAAATAAACCCCACTTAGTCATGCTATATTGTCCTTTTTGTTATGTATTTCTGGATTTTATCTAATTTCTCTATTCATGAGAGACATTTGAAGATAACTTTCTTTTCTTCTAATATCTTTTATTTATTTATTTATTTATTTTGCTTTTGATAATGGGGCAAAGATAGCATCAAAAATAAAGTGATTTTTTAGAGTCTTATGAAGAATTGATAGTATCTCTTTCTTAAATGTTTGACAGGCTGTAACATTTAATAAATTTTAGTAAAGATTTTGGAACAAGAGAAATTATTAGGGTGGAAAAAAAACAGAAAATATAAAACTAGATACTGGCTTTTCCATAAGGGATCTCCTCCTGGCTCACTCTTCCCTGAAGTCTGGTTCTTGTCACAGTGACAACCCACCTCCAGATCTGTGTCCCCTTCTTTTTGGAGTTCAGGTTCTCCAGTCTTCTCTAAAGGAAGAAAAGAAGTTATGTTTTTCTTCAGAGCAAAGCCCACTCTTTTTCTAAATTTTTATTTTATTTAAATAATAGCTAATAAGTGGATTAGTAAATAGTAAATTAGTAATAAGTAAATACTCATACAATGGAATACTACTCAGCAATATAAGAAGCTAGGAACTGTGGTAGTGATACACATAACAAAATAGATACATCTCAGAATAATTAAGCTAAATTTGAGAAGCCAGATTAAAAAACATAAGCAAACATACTGATGATTCCATCTGCATGTAATTCTAGATAAGGAAACACATAGTCTCAGAAAGTATAGCTGTTTGAGAAGAGTGGGCCTGAAGTAAGTAGATGTTAATAAATATATATTGAACATCTGTTTCAGATACTCTGCTAAATAACATACATGTATTATCTAATTTAAAACTCTAATGTCATTTTAGACATGGCTATTATAACTAAGATGAGGAATATTATTAATGATGAGGAAGTGGAAACTTGGGAAAGCTAAATAATTTTCCCATGGTTGTACAGTTAATAAGTAAAAAGGGATAGCAAAATCCCTATATTTACTGTAGTTAGTATTGTACTTAAAACCACTATGATTATCTTGATGTTGAAGTATGGAATAAAAAACTCAACCATTTGGGTTTTTCAGTACAATTAGCTAACAAGGAATGCCCTCTGAAGAGTTCCTGATTTAACAAAATAAAGAGTTTCCCTCTCAGGTCTACTCCTAAGATTTTGAATCTATTTTACCCTTCAAGTATTTCCTTCAACATTTGAGTTACTTTCTTCTCATTTCATTTCAAAGCGAATATAGAGAGTGCTGCTGCTCCCAGGTTCAAAAGCACTATGTGTGCCAGGGATTACTAATCCTAACCAGAATCATGACACATTGAAACAAAATAACTGGAGGGAGGTGAATAAATTTTCTCCTTCTGTTAAATGTATTCCTAAGTATCTTCACCTTTTAATACTATTGTAAATTGTTTTCATAATTTCATTTTCATTTCATTGTCTTTTCTATAGAAAATACAGTTGCAAACAAAAGATAGGTCTACACTTTCACATGAATACTATCAATGCCCTTTCATTATTTTTTTAAATGTGGGTTTGAGTGACTAATGTCTTTTCATTTAAAGCCTGAAGAACTGAATCTCTTTAGTATTTTTTGTAAGGAAGATAGGCCAACACAATCTCTGTTTTTGTTTATCTAGCAATGTTTTAATTTCACCTTCATTTTCATGGAATAGTTTTGCTGGGTAGAGATGTTCTTAGTTGACAGTCCTTTTATTTCAGCCCATTGAAGATGCCACCCCCACGTCCTTCTGGTCTTCATGGCTTTCTAGTGAAAAATCAGCTGTAAATCTTTTTGAGTTCTCATTGTCTGTAATAAATAGAATAGTTCTCTCTTGTTTTTTCAAGGTTTTTCTATTTGTAGTTAGTTTTTGACAGTTTGGTTATGATGTATTTAGGTGTGGGTCCCTTTAAAATTACCTTATTTGATGTTTATTGAGCTCCTTGGATATTTAGGATACACTGGGAAGTTTCCAGTCATCATTTCCTCAAATATTTTCCTCCTTCTCCTTTGGGTACTCCTATTATGTATATGTTGGTCCACTTGATGGTGTTTCATAGATCTGAGATTTTTATTTTTCTTCATTTTCCCTCGCAGATTGAATAATCTTAGTCAACCTGTCATCTAGTTTATTGATGCTTTCTTCTGTCTGCTTCACTTCGATTTTGAATCCCTCTAGTGAACTTTTCATTTCAGGTATTGCACTTTTCAGCTCTAGAATGTCTATTTTGTTTGGGACTTGTTTTATAATTTCTATTCTTTACTGATATTCTTGTCTCATAAAGCATCATTCTCATCATTTCCTTAGGTGCGATTTCCTTTTCTTTGAACAAATTTAAAATATCAGCTTTAAAGTTTTTGTCTAATAAGTTCAATATTTAGTCTTCTTCAAAGTGATAGTTTTTAACTGTTTTATTTCCTATGCATGGGACATACCATTTTTGCTTTTGATTTTCTGCCTCATTCTGTTGCTGAAAAGCAGGCATCTTAGATAATATAATGTGACATTTCTGAAAATCAGATTATCTGCTCTCCTCAAAATTCATTGTTTAGTGATCTTTTAGAACTTAATCTGTAAAGTCTGTGTTTTTTTTTTAATTGTATGTGATCATTGAAGTCTCTGTTTGGTTAGCTTAGTGGTCAGCTAGTGACTGAATAACGATTTCCTTAAATGGCTGGACCCAATCATTTTCTAGTCTTTGTAAGAGGGACTCTGCATGTTGGGACACATCTTCAAAATTCACCAGGCAGTTGACAGCTCTGTCTTAGCCTTCACATCTTACTTACACAGAACCCCAAAGTCAGGCAGAGATGAGAGCTTGGAGCCTTCTTAGGTATTTTCTGAGAAGTTCCTCGCTCTGGGCATGCATGTGGTCTGCTAGATCTTCAAGAAAATGTCAGAGCTTTTCAAAGGCCTCTATGGACCTCCCATCTCAGCTCTTCCTTTTAAGCTTTTTGGTCAATCTATTCTGTTTCTATGACCTCAGGTAGCTAAGATGTTAAACAGTAGCTGAAATAACCCAGAAGAAAAGTTGATTGGCATTTGGAAAGCTTCAAGTCAGGTCATACATACAAAAGTCTTCTGAGTGAGGCTTCCAGGGACCATCATATAAATCAGATTATGACAATTCTCTCAAAGTGGTGCTTTGAAGGAGCTCGTCACCATTCTACACCATCTGATGGTTGCTAGGCTGCTGCTTTTACCAATATAAGTTAGTGATTTTCAAGACTACTATACAGCAGAGAGAGCCAGTTTAAAATGCCGCAAAACTCACTATTTCCATCTAATTCAGCCCCTTGACTTGATTAAACATTTCTTGTATTGCTGTGAATCTTTGGTTCCTTTTCAGGTTTCCGAAAAAGTAAATTCTAATGACTTTTGTTAATGTTTTCATTGCTTTTCTAGAAGAGAGGATTTTCAGAGGTCCTTACTTTGTTATTCCCACTGACATACCATTCTTTTATTATTCATCTTTCTATGAATGTTTTTTCAGGTGTAGCATGTGTGAATGACCTGTCAAAACTCTCAGTGGGACAGTTTTATCTTTCATTAGGAAAATAAAACCAATCGAATACATTGTTTTCACAAGTATACTTAAACTTAGCCCTAATATTTCATTTTACAACTATATTATTATCTTTGTTTCTTTTTTATTTTAATTGTATTTTAGAATAGCTTTAATCTTCTCTTCATTTTAGTCATTTGAAGTTCTACTTTCTATCTCTGTTTTGCTGTTACTGTAATATACATATTAAATATGTAAATTTATATTATTCTATCAAAATAAACACTAAATAGTACAGTAAATACATACAATAAGGTTTTAAGACAAAATTTAAAACATACAAGAAAATTATTTAAATTATTACACTGTACTTTGGTGTCTCTGGCTTGGGAGGAAGATTTGAGTCAACCATAATAATTGTTGCTATGTCTTGAGGGACTGCTCTACACGAAATGGGTTAGATACTTTTCATTTGTTGACTCATTTACTCTTCACAACTCTGTAAGAAAGGTCCTATTACCTTTGCAAAATTTGATCAAACTCAGAGAATTTAAATAAAGTATTCAAAATCATATAGATTACGGATAAAAAAAATCATGATTTAAGCTTGGATTGCCAAATTCCAGAGTTGATGCTACACTGCTTCTCGGATTTCTCCATAAGGGTAAAAATTTAAGAGTACAGTTCATCGGAAGGGGCAGGCAAGTTTATGAGAACAGATAATAGAAAGTAGTCTTTCTCAACATCACTCATCAAATAAAATTTTAAACACAGAAGAGGAAAAGACAGTAGAATGAGAGAAGATATAAATATAGAAGAATCTAGAAGAATAGAAGTATGCTAAAGGATGACCTGGAAGAAAGGGACAGCTGGGACAGTATAAGAAAGAAGTCAAAGAGAAGAGAAAGTCAACCTATTTTGACTAAAGGGGACAGATGGGAGATGGGCAGAGACAAAAGAGGCCATGTGGGTAAGTGTCATTAGTTAGAGGACAAGTAACTGCAATTTGATCAATAGACAAGAATTTATTTACTGGACTTCTGGGTACTGTGGGAGATACAAAAGAATGTGGAGTTATTTTGGGAACTCTAATGATGTAGACAAGACAGATGGCTTGAACTAGGACATTACTGTTGAAGGAAAGGCTAGAGACAGAAGGCAGAAAGAGGTTAAGTCAATCCCCATGTGAGCCAGCTTGCATGTCAATTCAGATTTTTTATGAGAATGGAAAGACAGAAAACTCTATAGCTGCTATTGAATCCAAGATAAAGAATGTCTAGATGGAGAAAGAAAGATACTAAAATCACCCACTTTTTTATAAATTAAAAGATGATTACAGAATTATAAAACACACCCACACATACATACACCTATAGATGGTGCCTTACATCATCCTTCCAAATTTAAATATAACCATTAAGTTGAGTTGGGCCTGATGGATATAACTTAATACTGAATAGGTCTGACCACCTTATAAGGCACTAGAAAGTCTTTTGGTCTTGTAGGAATTTTCAAGTAAGACTTCAACAATGAAATGAAGATTGATCTTCCTTTGTTAAAGTGAAATTAGTCAAAAATGGTGCTAGTGGACATCTAACAGATAAATATAATAAGTGACTAAATAAAGAAATAAACGTGCCATGTCAAGAGATTACTTGAGCTAAGACTTTACACTACAATCATTTCTTAGGTCATGAAGACAGGGTTGGAACTACAATATATGCAAAGCTGTCCACACAAAGACTCATAATTAAGAGTTTGAACTATTTAGCAAATGCCTAGGAAATCAGAAACAAAAATGTAAAGGTACAGTAGGAAATGAAGTTGGAGAAATAAGCACTGGTATGTGGGCCTAAACAACTTAGAGCTTGCTTGCTTTGTAGGAACTGGGGAATCACTGAAGTTTGTCCTGTTAGTTCCATCATAGGGTTCATAAGGCTATTATAATCCAAGGACTAGAGATAATATTGAAGGGCTACAGCTAAGTAACAATGGCAGCATTAGAAATGAGAAGACTCCTTTGGAAGTTTGAAGAGAAGTGATGAGAAGGCAACAGCATGCTTGAGGACCTGTGCCCAGTGGGTAAGAGGCCACCCCAGTGATGAACGCACTTTGCACATAACTGTGTTGGCCAATTGCTTCATTCATGCATTTGCTCACCCAATACACATAGATGTGACAGGCAGCCATCCCTCTGGTAATATTGGTTATTTCTAGATCAATACCCAAAATAATGGCGGAGGGCTTTTGAAATGGCATAGATGATCTCCTGGAAACTGGCTTCAGGTGTGACATTGGTGAGGACCAGTTTAGAAATTTATAGAACAGCAGTCAAACATTACTTGGGGAATGTCAGTAGTGAGTGCCCTGGAGGACACTCTCTGGAGGACCTGGAATGAATAAGATCAGTCCAGGAGGTACGAATCCCTTAGGCCCCTGGGGTCACTCACCAAATCACAGATTACAGGTACAGTTTAACATCTCAGGAAAAGGGCCTCTGCAGGGAGTCACTAAACTCTCTTACACATTCAATAGAATATATACAGAAATATATAGGGAGAATATATATAGAACATATAGACTTAATTAGAAAGATCCTGATTACATATATTCAAGAGGAATTGTTCAGTTCAGACTCCTAGATAATAAAATTTCGATGCTTCCTCTCAAGTGGTATAGAGACCAAAAGACTTTAAGTTGATGTTCACGTCATATATGTCTGTCTGTAAATAAATGTGTATGTCTACATCAGAAAAGAAGGCTGTTATTTTGTTCTAGCCACCAGTTACCTATGTGGCCATGTACAATATGTGTTTCTCCTCTGGGTTTCAGCTTCCTTATCTGTGACATGAAGAAGCTGGTTCTGATGATCTCTAAGGTCCTGTTCAATTATCAGATTTCATGAGGGTTCCAGATGGCTATACAGATGATAAAGTTATTTGTCAACCTGCAATTATGTTGCATAAATGATCCAACATCCGATTTTTCTCCTTTCAGGAACTTCGGTGTAAAAATGACGCAACAAATGCAGAATTTACATCTTACTCAGTCTAAAAAACACAGTGCCCCATCATCTCCCAATGCCGCCAAACGTCTGTACAGGAACCTTTCTGAGAAGCTGAAGGGGAGCCACTCTTCATTTGATGAGGCCTATTTCAGAACAAGAACGGACCGGCTGAGTCTCAGAAAGACGTCGGTGGTAATAAAATTCTGTTTATTCTTGTCTTGATTTGATTCATTCGTTGTGTGTGGGTTCAAGGAGATTCTTGAATGATCGATCTATGCTTCCTTCAGAAACTGACGTTTGCAATTCTGTTAAAGCTGAGAGTCAGGTAAGACAGAAACTGCACACATCTATCTAGTTAGCTGAAGTTGGAGTGACTCTATTTCCCCTTTGCTTCTTAATTTCTTTTCCTGTCTTCCCTTTGTTTTTACTTTCTCTAAGATACCAAAAAAAGAAAAAGAAACCAAAAATAGCAGTTAGACAAATACAAGGTGCAAGATTAAATACTTTCTCTGAAATGCCCCATGTTTATTCAAATAATAAAATGAACAATATTTTATTTATTTACAATGTGTATTCCACATGCTTTCCAAAGGCATTTAAGACAGAACCCTGGCCAAAAATGTGTTAGAAAGTATATAATGGGGAATAAATAAAGAGATACTAGTGGTAAAGATAGAGGGAGAGAACATGAGCTTATGAGCGAGAAAGGGAGAAAGAAAGCAAGAAAAGAATGAGTGAAAAAAGAAAATACTGGGGATGGAAAGAGAAATAGAAAAAAATAGGTAAATATTGTATCCAAAATGTATCTATACATTATCTCTGAGTTGTCAGTCAAAGCAGAAATGAAAGCATAATTGGTTATATAGCATCTTATTAGCTAACAACTGAAAGTATATCTGTCTACAGGGAGAAGTTAATCTTTTCCTGTTACTAAGTCCTCTGGCCTTTATGAGATGTCATGGTGGATTGTATAGTGGGGAATAAAGAGCAGTACTGGTGATGTTACAGAGATTCCCGTATAGTATTTCCTTATATTGGTCCTCTGTGAAAAATGAGAGCGTGATGCTTCGCAAGGGTATTGCAGCAGCGGGTAATGGCACCATTTGTTTGAACTGAACACAGAAATGAGTCCTTGCCTTTCCAGAGAGAAGTATGCTTAAGGTTTGCCAACAATAGCATGGAGAAGGAAATGACTTAAGAGTGAGAGCTAATATGACACATGAGAAATTAGACATACTGAAAATCACAAACAAATACAATACACACCTGTGGACAGGGCAGCATTTAACTTTGCATCCATTTGTTTTCTAATTCATTTCTCATTTCACATTCATCTTCCAGAAGGGCTTGGTTGTGACTAAGTTATGGCCTGAACATCAGAGGCTCTTTAGTTTGGTGCTCGTCCATCCAGCAGATTGTCTGGTAGCAAAGAGAAGGGCATACCAAAATAGCTCTATTCCCTTGGTTCTTGTTGTCAAAACAAATATTTGCATAATAGCTTTGTATTTTCCACAAATTTTAATTGTATATTATGTACTCATCCAAGCCAAGCTGCAAACTTTGGTAGTGAGAATCAGCTTTTGATCAAATCCAAAATAAAACCTGCCAAACGTAAATATTTGATCACCAAAGATCTTCTACATTCTAATCAGGGAGTTCCCATGCTTGGTCAGGACCTGTGGTGTTTCATTATTTTTAAGACCACGCAATGCCTGGAGACGATACCAGAGAGATGTATAAATAGTATATGCGTTGGTCTTCTCTCATAAGCTACAGAGATATGTATTTCAGAGAATTCCAGAGCTTTTCTTCTTTGTTTATTCTTAAGTCTCTGAAAGAACTTTTTTTCAAAAGGAACCATATTGTTTTAGCTATTTTTTTCTACTATATGAGATGTGTACCCTATAAATATTCAACTGCAGACCTGCTCGGGCCCCCACGCAATTTGCCACCCAACCGCTGAAACCCTCTGTGGACTCTGCCTCTTGAGTCCCTCACATGAGGGCTCAAACACCAGGTGTTCAGTGGTTGGGTGCTGGGTTGAAAAAGTGTAGGAGTTAGTGCAAAGGAATTTAGGAATTTGAAAATCAGTCGTCAGGCAGTACGGAGCTAATAGAGATTTATAGCTAAGGAAGTGACGTGCAAACTCTTAATAAGTGTGAAAGATTACTCTTGTATCATTACAGAGCATGAACTGGAGGAGTTCAAATCTAGCAGCAGGCAATCACTGCCATAATCCAGAGTGGGAATGTAACTGTCTGAGCAATAGTAGAGACACAGGGATAAAGAAGGAGGGGATGCCTTTGAGAGAAACAGAGACAGTATACTTGCAATTCCAAGCTAGTTATTATTAAAACTGCCTGGTCTACATTATCTCTGCCAGCATTTCACAAACCGCATGTTGTAGAATATTATTCAAGGGGCAATTTAGACCAATGCAATGAAAAGTAGCTTCTATGAATTCATGGAACTCATTTAAAACAGGTGCCATTTCCTACCTTTTGGAGAGTCATGATCACATGTCAAAATTATTAGAGACTCTAAGAGGTCTAACAGCAAAACAGTATGGCAGCTTGGTTTAAGAAAATTGTTATCAAAATTACTTGACCACGTTACTTTCTTTATAAAATGTCTCTTAGTGACCTATGAAATAGTATTCCACAGAAATACTATTTTAAGAAAATCTCAGTTTTGCTCTTATCCATAGTCTTATCTCAATGCATCTACTTGTACAGAGCTACTCAATGCCCATTAGAAATGACAGAGGGCTGTCCAACAGTATTTACTTTGGAGACCTTGGGAGAAGTTGCTGTTCTATGACTTACACATGCGAATTTAGACACTGAAATTGTCTCTAAAGTTCAAAACATTAAGTCACCATGACACACGGATGAAATTGTGCTCACCTGTTTTCCTTCCCCTGTAGAACTTCCAGGGCAATGAAGCCATGTTTGAAGCAGTCGAACAGCAGGACATGGATGCTGTGCAGATCCTTCTCTATCAATATACAGCAGAAGAACTAGACCTCAACACCCCAAACAGCGAGGGGCTGACACCTCTGGATATCGCCATCATGACCAACAATGTGCCCATTGCTAGGATTCTTCTGAGCACAGGGGCCCGAGAGAGTCCACACTGTAAGTAAATCTGAGAATAAAAACACCTGCTAGGATTACCAGACTTCAGGGCGATGCCACAGAAACAGTCACTGCTGCTTCCAGAGCAGGAAAGATTTACTAAGCATAGACTCTGAAACCCTTTACACATCTGCTTGGACTTTCATGCAAAGAGTGTTTATCAGTCTAAGAACTGAGTTACATTCTGAACAGAATACACTGAAAGGGTATCGAAAAGGAATCTTTAAGGAACTTCCCCTTAAGAATGTAACCCTAAAGTTTGTGGAATACTCCAGTGAGGTGACAGAATACACAGCATGCATAGAAAAAGAATGAGTATATGTGTCATAGTCTTTGTATTGACATGTAACTATAATCCAATGGCAACTTCATTCATTCATTCATTCATTCATCAAACGCTGAGTATAGAGTATTGTTCTAGGTACAGCAGATGTGGTGAACGAGACAAAATCCCTGTTCTCATAGAACTTGCATACTCGTAGAGGAGACTTCCAATAACAGGTAGATATGTCTGTTAAAGTATAACTCAAAGAGCGATCATGGAAGAGGAGAGATCGCCTGAGAAGGGATGATTTTAAATGGTGCTGGGCCAGAAGCATCTCTCAGGGGGTCACAATCTGAGCAGAGTGAACGGCCAGTGGAAGGATACAGATGCAGGCAGGAATGAGGTGACGACACAGGTGAAGGAAAGGAAGGCCAATGTGGCTTTAGGAGAGTGAGCCACGGGGGAGTGGTCACCGAGGAAGAAGTGTCTGGGTGCGAGCATCCAGCACCTTGCAGGCTCCGGGAGATGTTTAACTGTGACAGGAAATGTGCTGGCAAGACAGTGGAGCAGTTGGACAGGAGGATAACAGATTCTGCTTCTCATTTTAGAAGGCCACCACTGTGCTCCGTGGAAAGACAGTGGGGCGGCCATGAGGAAATTGTGGGCCAGTGGGAAGGCTGCTTGGTGGGCACTCCAGAGGTAGATACCTGTTGCTTGAGCTAGCATGATGTCAGTGGTGAACCAGAGGTAAAGTTCTAGAAGCATTTTCAGTAGCTTTATGAAGATATAATTCACACAGCATATAATTCATTCAACGTGTACATTTCCATGGTTTTTAGTAATGCACAGAATGATTCACCCATCACCACGATCAATTTTAGAATATTTTTGTCACCCCTAAAGAAACCCCACACCCTTTAATATCACCCCCAACCTCCTCACCCCTCCCAGCCCTAGGAAGTCACAACTCTGCTTTCTCTTTCTATAAGTCTGCCTATTTGGGACATTCTATGTAAATGCATTTATATACTTTGCAGCCTTTTGTGAATGACTTTTTTCTGGATGTCTTTTGAAGTAGTTGATGGTCCTTGCCAAAGGGAGCTGCTCTGGGGTCGATGGCAAACTCCACCCAGGAGGGTAAAATCAGAAGACCCTTGCTCTGGGCCAGGCTCTCTGTTCTGAGCGCTTTGCTTGTATTGACTCCTGTAATCCTCACGGCCACATTCAGAGCCAGGCTCACATTCCCCTCGGTTCAAACTCTCTGACCCCATGGCCACAAGGTCTCTGAACCACAGTTTTGATGTTTCCTAAATGAAAAAAGTAAACTCATCAAACAGTTTCACTGATACTGATTCACTTCCTTGCTAGCGGGTGAGACCCGGAAGGCTGAAAGAGAAGTGAATGTATAATTAGAGGTCACATCTCTGCTCCTCGATTTCAGAAACCCCCGCCACCCAAAGATGTGGTACAGAGGCCAATTCTTGTATCAGAAAACTATCTAAAAAATGTTAAGCTCCACCACATGCATGTCAAAGAGCGTGAGGATTTGGGTTGCATAGGATTGGGGCTCCTGGGTAAGAGCTCCATCATCACAGTGTAGCTTGTTTTTGGTGGAGCTGGAGGATTTGGAGGGACAGGCAGCTAAGGATGGTGGCAATCAAAAAGACATACTTGCTGCCTTTCAGTTTATGTGGCCATAACGTCTTCCCCAAAGATCCAGAGAGTGAGTGTGAAGAGAGAATCAGAGGGTCTGCACACAAGGAATGCAGACTGAGCCTCATTCTGTAGGAACAAGGAAGCCATTCATCCAGATGTTGCCTGCACTGGGCTGGATGAAACATTAGTCCTGCTTACCTAGGACGCTACAAAGAAGTCCGCATTTTCTGTGAAACCAGTGAGACTCCCAATCTCCCCCCAACCCCCCTGTGCATAAATCTCCAGGAAAGAACCTAAGTACCAAATATCTAGTTAAACCAAAAAGCAAATTTGTTCAAAAGATCCCTGGTTTTCCTTCTCCCCTCTGGGATGATAACCACACTATCATCACCAAGTTGTAAATCACAGTGAGAGATAAAGGTGGGGCTTAGCCTGTGCGAAGTGTGAAACCTAAGCCACCGTGGCCACCCAAGAAGTCAAAAGAGATAGCACCATGGATAGACTCCTACATGTGTGAAAATGGCAACAGGAAATTGACTGATTATCTGTGAAGTAGCCACATAGAATCTCTCCGGGTTTCTTACTAGTCCTTGGGGATACTAACTCCATTTTGAGGATGAGGAATTAGCAGGGATTCTGACAGGTTAAGTGATGGGCCAAAGGTCACACACACAAGCTAGCAAATGAATGAGGATGTCAAGGACTCATGCCTAAGTCTATCGAATGCCAATACTGGTTATCCTCTGGGCAAGCGTGCTGCTTTTCCAAAAGAAATTTGGAAACCTGTGGCCACTGGGCCCCTCATCTTTCCCTTTGTGTTGTTTGTTAAACTCCTATGGTATATTGCTTTGTTCTGTTCTATGTACTAAGGTGTCATCCTATTGAAGAGAGAGGCAGGATAGGAGAGCACAATCTATTTTCAGGAATTTTGAATTTACTTTATATACCAAGCACAAAAGAAATAGAATTGCTTCTGTACATGAGTATGAGCCAGCCCATGAGAAAAACCAGTCTGCCAGCCAGACCCAGATAAGCAGACACCTGCTGCAGATTGTTCCCCAGAAACTTCAGAGGCAGGATACAAGAGAAGAAAAATAACAGTGAGGCCTTAAGTTCCTATAGTGCTTTACATATTGCAAAGACACTTTTACTTGCATAATCTCATTTGGTTCTCACCACTAACTTGTGAGATGAGACTTTGTTTCCTCAATTTAGTCCACAAAGAAATTGGAATAAGAAAAGTAAAAGAATTCACCCAATACTACGAAGCCAATAGGTTTTGGACCCTTGGTTTGAACCTGGGTGCCCTGTATTCATTGCTTCCACATGTGTGGAAAAGCTTGAGCACACTGTCATACCATACGTGCTCCTTCCTTCCTTCCTGACTCATGCTCCTCCTCTAACTGTGGTCAAGTGGTTCAAAAGAATGCTCCCAACAGGGTTAGTTTTCCTCCCTTTTCTGTGTCGTCCCTTCTGAAAATCATCCCAGTATTCCACTGTGCCAACCAAGGACCCTAACACAACTCAGAAGCGTGTCCTCTGTAACTCTCTCCATTTCACAACAGGAATCACAAAGACACAGATGAGTACAGGGACTTAACCCCTAAGCCACGGGACAGGCCCTTCTGCTAGTCTCTAATCCTTCAACCATAGAGCTGTACGGAGCTGTTCTTTATTAGCATGGCTTGAAATTCAACCATGTACAGTTCCTTATTCATAGGAAAAGTCTGAGAAGTGGCCACCCAAACTTTCACACTGCCCAGAGGTTAAATATATATAAAACCCCAGCCCACTCATTGAATGAATTTACTCTCTTTATTCAGGAACTTTCTCCCAGTCCTCCCACCTTTAGACAAGCAGCACAAAGTAATACTCATTCCGTCTAGAAGGAAACATCAGCTATTACTAACATGGAATCCCAAATGCTTCCTTTCAGACTGGTGTGCTGAGTTTAGGAAATGGGCAGAGACTCTGGAGAGACTAGAACTAGGAAAGCTTCTGTGCAGACACCTGGGGGCTATGCCTGTGATTGTCCCATATACTCAGTAACCCAACTGCCTTGACTTGTGCTCAGCTGGACAACTGCTATGTGGGAGAGACTTGTCTCCTTGAGTGAAAACCCCCAGGCATGACCCCTCCCTTATCTAACTCTTATGGTGCCGCCTAGTTCAAGTCTCCAGGAAGACTTCCGCTGAGTCATCAGAGAGGCCCTCACCTTTCAGAGGGCCTCTTTATTTGGTACCACGAGGTCCCTGTAAACAGTGATCATAAAGTTCATTCTTTTTGTCCACCTACCATGTACAAATGGGTCACTTGCATGGATTTTGTCTCATCTTTTGACTCCAGTAGCTGGCACATCATAGATACACCAAACATATCAGTTGAAATTTTAAGCCCTGTCTTCTACTGCTGGGAATGGCAAGTACTGGAATTTTAACACTCACACACACACACACACACACACACACACACACACGTACACTATGTGTGTAGTGCACTCTCTTTGTGGAAGAAACCTTTAAGTCTTTAGCAATTTATATTTTGGATTCCTTTCTGTTGGCGGTACTGTAGTTATTTTCCAAGTACGGTGTGTAGAATGTGATTGTAGAGGTAGGCTGTGTTTTTTCTTTTTTACACTGTTTAATAGTATGGACCAATAAGAATAATGGAAAACTCACTTTTAGTCTTTCTCCCTTTTCCTATACCTGCATTCTCCCTTTTCTCCAGCGTCTCTCTCTTTCTCTGTTTCTTTCTGAATGCCCTGTCTTATGTTCTCTCAAATAATGACTGCGGAATGTGGAAATTATCCCCGCAAACTGAGTTCTGTTCAAATACCTCATGACATGGAGTTTCAGTGTAGCAGTCACTGAGTCTGGTGCAGACACCAGTGTCGAAAGTTTGGCAGACTTGTCAGGATGCACCACTCGTTTCTGCCTTAGTCGAGGGTTCATGTTGGTGCTGGGACTGATTCAGGCCACGTCTAAGAGGTGTGACTGTAAACTAATGAGGCTGGCTTTGTGTAAACAAACATACCAGAAAGTCTGCGATCCAAACGAATGTTATCCTTTGACACGGTCCTCCTGGGAGACCCCACACTTGCTGCAACAGTGCTGCCATTGCTCTGAACACTTTTGGATTTGTCCTCAGAGCCAGTTTATGAGAAAATCTGACTCGTTGCTTAGAGTCACACCTGATTTTTGTTCCAAAACAGCATTGCCCGGCGTCATCACCCTCCATGTTCACCAGACTTGGCTTCAAATGATTTAGAGAGGTTTCCTGAAATTAAATCTACCCTCAAAGGACACAGCTTTGCAACCATTAAGAACAGGTAAAGCACGAGCCTTGGGCAGGTTTCTAGAATGAGTCCCCGAATATTTTTGTCTGCTTCATTAAACGAGGTGGGTAAGTCCTCACTCAGGCTTACGAACCTGCCCCTGCACCCCCATCTCATGCCGCTCCCCCTCAGCCATGATAAGCCAGCCTTGAGCACACCACACTGTGGTGCCAGAAGCCCTGTGTCCTAGCCGTTCCCTCGGATTGGAAAGGTCGAATGCTTTCCATCTTGAGCATGACGTGGAGTACCCCTTCTTAACATTTCAGCTTGGATGTCCTGCCTTAAAAAGAGCCTTCCTCTGGCTACCAAGTCCAAAGTCTAAAGTCACTTTCTAATCACATCACCTGAATTTTCTGCATACCACTCTCACTAGATATTTTTGTTTAATATTTTTCTCACCTTATTATCTGTTTCCCTTGCACTCAGCTGTAAATTCCACAAGCAGGACTTGTCCCCTGTTCATTACTGCATCCCCAGCAAACAGTAGGCACTCAATGCATGTGCTGAATTGAATGAATCTTTAGCCTATTTCTTTTGAACATATTCCTCTTGAAAGTGATTGATCTCTTATTATTAATGTTTCCAAGTAATTACTTAGACATCAGGTGGCCAAAGCCTACATTCCAGTTACCTATCCTTTAAAAGTTAATACCTACAGGAGTTATTAACTGCCTTTCATTCTTTTATTTGAAATTTTTAATATATGTATAACAGAGAATATATTCTCCTTGTCAAAAATTAAAACATTATAACGTTAACAGATACCTTTGACAGCCAACCCAATACATACCTATGCAGATGCACACACTCACAATCTAAGCCATGTCCCTAAATTCCCCCAGCGTTACCAGTGCCATCATCTTAAGGCTTGAATGAGCTAGAGGGTCTACTCCAAGCTTACTCAGAGTGACTGTTGGCAAGAGATCTGTGCTCTTTCCAGCTCAGACCTCTCCATACAGCTGTGCCATGTGATGGCAGTTGACTTTACCAGATGATGAGAAAGAGAGAGAGAGACCAACCAAGGTGAATGAAGCTGTGTCTTTTATAACCTACCTGCAGAAGGCTCTTGAATAACATCAGTTTATTCAACATTATTATGTCATAATATGAATTTTTTTTAAATGGATAGATTATCAACAGGGCCACTGTGTGCATGGAATTTATGTTTTCCTCATGTCTGTGTGAGTTTTCTCTGGATATTCTAGTTTTTTCCAAATCCCAAAGATGTGCACATTAGGTTAATTGGTGTTTCTAAATTGTCCTAGTCTGAGGCGTGTACCCTGTGATGGGAGGGTATCTTGCCCAGGATGTTTCCTGCTTAGGGCCTTCCAGCTACTTGTGACCCTGAACTGGTTAAGCAGTTAGAAAAGCAGGTTAGAAAAAAATTAACACAAATGATTGTTTCACATTCAAAGTGTTTTACGTCTTTATTTGAAAGTTTGGTGGCATTTTTTGTAACTAGAAATATGCCACAGGAATTTAACTTTTGTTAAATCTTTTTGCTATATTAATTATCCTATGGTAAAATGAGCTGCGTTTTCCATTGTTTCACTTTATTGAGGACATCAAGTGAGACTTACAGCATTAGCATTTCCTGCTGAATCTTGCTGATTGCACAGACCAACCCTTGGTACCCTGTAGGAGTGTTAATACTAGGAAATCTTCGGGGACCCTCTTGGAGGCTGTTTACCCCACTACCTATCTAAGATTGTTGAGAATTAAATGCAATAATAACTTTGAAACATGTCCCTGGCACATTGTAAATGGTCGAAAAACATGCTAGCCAATATAACTCTCAAACACAAAATAAAACAACCCAAGAGTTTCTAGTAAATCATTTATTTTCCCCATCTGTTGTATAGTCTTGTTGTGGAAACACTACCCAATGCAAGCACTTTTCACAGTTTATAGAATTTTATGTTATAAAACTATACTTCCCAACACAGGGGGTCAGTATCCAAAAATGGCTATAAAGTACTTGAAATTATCTAGTCCAAACTGAAATGTGTTCTAAGCATAAAATTTACATTAGAATTTCCAAAGCTTAAGTAAAAAAAAAAAAATTGTAAAAAAATCTTGTTAATCATTTTGTATTGATAACATGTTGAAAGAAGACTATTTGGGATCAGTTAGGTTGACTAAGAGAGATGTTTTATTTTGCTTTCTTAATATCACTACTAGGTAATTGTAAATAGTGTGCTTCATATGCTGCTTCTGCTGGACAGCACTGAAAACATTAACAAAGATATCACTGTCTTGTTTCATGCTTAAACCTTCTGTGACATCCTTGGACAATCTGTTTGGAATTTTTCACATACTTTCTTCAAGAATTTTGTGGGCTTGCTGTAGAAGTGTCCATCTGTCCCTTAGAGTTTGAGAAACTGAATAGGAAGCCCTTCTGTGTCATTGGCTCTGGTTTATTAAAGGACCATCAGTCACAAACTAAACTCTGTAATATGGACTTTGAAACTTCCACTAGAAAGTAGCAGGAAAGAACACTCCATGGCTCCATGTCTACAGTGTAATGAATTCTAGAAGAGCGTTCCTCAATAATTAAAAGGAAACATTTAATCTCCAAATCTCAAAAAAACAAAACAAAACACTTTTTGCGATCACACTCTCAAAGTCCTCAAGAAAACCTGAAAATGAGAGAATAGGTTGAAATCTAAGTGATCCAATGTGAGTCTTGAATCCTGAACTATCTTAGCAAGATGGGTAAATTGAAACTTATGTTTTAGCTTTTTCTGATATGAAAACTTTTATTTTATTTCAGTTTTAGCTGTGGTTCTTGAACCCAGGTCCATGACTTTCATGGCCTACACCTTAGCCACCTTAGCTACAGGAAGGTGTTAAGAGAGCTTTTAAATTAAAAAACATTTTGTTATTAGAATACTTCTGCATTATTTCTTTTGAGATTCCTACCTGAAAACAAGTCAGTTGTGAGGTTGTCAGAACATTGCCACTCGTGATTAGCAAAGATGAGTTGTATGAATGTTCTCCTTGGTTGTCCAGAGGATTTTGGCTTACAATGCAAGGTTTATACCTAAGGGACCTTGTTTCATCCTCTGAAATATCAGGTAGATTTGAAATCAATACCAGTTAGTATACACTATATTTCTGAACGGGAGCTAGAGCAGATCTTTTTTTTTTTTTTCTGGGCAAGATTTTTTTCTTATTTTAATGAGAGAAACTAGAACTATAACACAAGGATTTGATATTTTTGTGTGTCTCTAAAAAATATAACAGAGATTAATGGGTGTGTAATAATAATACAAACCTTTCCTAACTGAAAGCCTTCTATGTAAAGATTATCATTAACTAGGTGCAGTGAGAGATTTCTATTGGCTGTTTATCCTGTCAAGTGGTTGAAGAGAACTTGACTGGAAAAGGAATTCAAGTTTAAATAAAATCTTTAAAGAAAATGATAATTTAACTTATCACCACTTCTGAGACAGGAGCTAAGGTGATCCCACTTTCACAGAGCAGCATAACTGGTTAGGGTAATACATTTATGCGACAGTGCTTGCTCTCCTAGGGGTCGAAAGCCCTCTGCACCACCTTACTTCTTAGGAAATCATAGGAAAGGAGATTTCAGCTCAGGATAAGGAGGCTCCTTAAAATCAAATTAAACTCTTTATATTAAAATTGAAAGTGAAAATGGACTAGGTTGCCTTGGTTAGCAGTGAGTTGCCCTCATGGATATAATCATACCTGGAAGGAAGAGCGTCTAAGGCTCGTTAGGAGGCTCCTCCATCACTGAGATTACAAGGTTATCTTAATGCCCTATTTTTCTCATCAAAGAGGAAAATGCCAATCACAACAGGAAAGGTGTTGCTAAATGACAGAAGAGCATATCATTAGTAATGAGCAAATAAATGTTTTGAAGCAAGCCAAAGGACTTGGTCTCTAAAAGCCTTAATTAAAAAGTAAAACTGACTTACATTTTACCGTCATTATATGCGTGTGTTTATATCTATACATAATATTTTATATGTATTATATATTATATGTGCGTGTATATATAAATTTTTTTTTTTAAGTTTTAAACTTAAATTATCAACCAGGCTCAAACTCACTAATTACAGGGCAAGATGAAGTCAAGAAATAGTAAGCGGTTGACATCGCACAGGTTGGATTTGATGGGGAAGAAAATCCACTCGGCCTGATTCACACCACTCATGTCCGTGTTGACACACTGACAGTGATTGTGTCCCTCGAACACCCAGTTCCCTCCCCTCCCCCACCCCACCGGTCGTTAATTAGCTGGGCAGGTCTTACAACAAATACTCACTCAGAAACACTGGGTGGTAGAAACTGTTGGTCATTAAACGCCACAATAGCACGGAGCCTATTTCGGGAGCCGCCGAGTGGTCCTGCCCTGGCCGGACAGCTCACCACACACTCACAGACCCTCCATTGTAGACTGTGGCGACTCAGTGGAGAGTTGCTTGGCTGGGGAAGGATCACCTGCAGTAAGAGAGAGAAAAACAGACGTTGCAAATAGATGAGGAATTCTGGACTCCAGGGAAAAATAACCAGATGAGTGGAAGTGACAGCAGAATAGATCCCAGGTTAGAAGTGGAAGGGTAGGAAAATCCGTGATAGCCATATGCTTTCTCTTTTCTACATCCAAGCAAGCAAAATGAGTTCACTGGTCTCATGCCAAAGAGACAGCAACTAGAACATCGCAATACATCAGTAATGAGTTCATCTATATGCCATTTGGTTTAGAGAAAGTTCATTAAGTTCTTTGATTTCTTTATTTTTTAAAGGAAAGGTACAAGCTGGAATGAAGGTGAGTAGGCAGGCAGGCAGGAGGATGCATCTTTATTTTATCTTTGTTTAGTTGTTCACACTGGTTGTCCCCCTTCCACTGCCCCACCAGAGCATGTCAGCTCTTGAAAGTTTGTAAGAAAATCTTGAATAATCAGTCCCCCTGCCTGGGACTCTGTTTCTTCATCTTTAAAATAAAAGGGTTGAAAAGAGTCTCATCCTCCAGCAGCAAAAATAGAAATAGGTTCCCAGAACAATTTCCAAGGTATTAAGCAGCCAAACCTATTCAAGATAAAACTGGAGTCTAATTAATTATCATATTTACTTGATTTTGCTTAAAATATATTAACCCACTTTGCTAGGCTGATTATCTCATACTGAACAGATGCTTCTATTGGCAGCTAAATAGGTCATTAATAATAAGGTGGGGAAACGATTACTTTATAAGTCAGCTGATTTGGTAGTCAATAAAGAAAGTCTTTCAAAAGTGAGTGTTTTATTAAACTCATAAAAAATCCATAGAAAAAAAAGAATAAAAAGTTTGCTTGGTGAAATGGTTGGAAACCATGGCTCTCCACTCATCCACAGATTTACTTCTACTAAGAAAGTGAGTCCCAGAGGCACCTGGAGACTTAGTCTGAAAAAAGGGAGAGATTTCTGTAAAGTTTCCTTTTTTTTTTTTAATCTTCAATTTGGGAGAAATTTTTCCATTCTCCTCCATAATCAAAGTTTTCGTTTTAATGTCTAAATAATGTGCTTTCACCAAAATCTGCATGAAAAATTTGATCGTCCAGGCAGGCACATATCATTCTTCGATTTCAAAGAGACCCACTGCACGTACCATCACCACATTAAGCTGCAGCTGAGGTCTCTAGAATTGAGACGCATAGGGCTAGGATCGAGACCATCTTTAACAATTCACCTGGCTCTAAAATTCTATGATTCTTTCCTCTTAATTTATGATGAGGCAAAACCTAGCTTGAAGATATCAAATCCCTTTACCACTGCAACTCAAAAGCCTTCAAGTCGACAGCCTAGGTGGAAAGGGAACGACTAGAAACAAAATGTGTTGTGCAGGAGGGGAAAGCAGGAAAAATTTCAAGGGGAGCTGAGCATGGCTCCAGAGAAGCTGTCCATCTGAAATGCCACCTGGAATTCACACCAGTAATAACTGTTGTGGATATAAAAATTAATAGGGGGGATTTCATAGTATTAGAAAAATTTATTTTTATAAATCATGTGTCTTTCACCCAAGTGTTGACGCATGCATGCAATTCAAACATCAGGCTTACAATAAAAAGCTCACTGAATGACTTAGCAAGGACAATTCCCCCATTTTCTCTATAATTTGGAGTGGAAGAAGGAGGCGGGGGGAGTGGGTAGAGAGTGCAGTTACTGGGTCAATTAATCAACCTGAAAACTGTGACACAAACTCTGACGCCTAACCTATGTCTAAAAATACACAAATGTATACGAATTTGTTTTAAACTGTCAATGCCTATATTTAGGACCTTCCCAGCAAGGCTATAATGAGACTGTGTTTGAGGGCTTCAGTCATAGCAGACTCTACCATTAATCTGAAGTTAGTTAAATTAACAGCATTTAGTACTGACTTGTCAATCTCGCTGTTCCAGGAAATTGCACCTTGAGGCTACTCATGTTGCCAATTTTTCCACTGGAGTATGTGCCCGCGTGTGTGTATGTGTGTTTTCTCCAGAACCTCCGTGTTCATACACCATCATTGTTTCCCTCCATCCACAGCACTTATATTATCATTTATTCTGGCCTCCTTTAGCCTTCCCGGGGGATTCCGCAGAGTGTAGCTGCTCAGTGAAAGAGTTTTTTAGCGTGATATTTATTTGTTTATTTTTCTGTCATGGCTCATGACTGAGGCTTTAAAAAAAAGAGTGTGACAGTATTTAGAGTACATGATTGACTGCTATAGCAACATTCATTAACCGTGACAAATCTGCAGCAAAACAGTCCTGAGTGTTCTGAACAGCAACTTTAGAAAGAAAGAAGAAAGAAAAAGGGGGAAAAAAAAAAAGACTGAACTTATTTCTCATTGACCTCATCTGTAAATAAATTTAGACTGATGGTGAGCAGGAGCATTAATAAATTAGTATTCATTTCCTGCCATGAATGCAAACATGCCTCTGGACACAGAGAAGATGAATATAGAACCACCTGATTTCCACTTCAAAATACGCCTAACACATTTTCACTTGAGCTATCTTCATAATATTTTCCTCCTTAATTAGAAGAATGAAATGGGTGGATTTCTTTCTCACTCACCAGGGGGAAATCATGTTGGTTCACAGGTGTCAGGCCCATGCAGATGACAGAGCTGTAGGACTTGACTCTGCTCTGTTTCATTATTTGTGTTAATTCCTATTCGGGGCCCTGCTGAGGCTGTCTTCTCTTTATCACTCAGAAAGAGCCCCTGCAAAGTGACACCAGCGACCACCAAGGCAGGTGCCCTCCTATGCATAAGAGTCCTGAGGACACCATGAGAAACAACCTCCTGGTCTGACATAAGAATTGTGAAACGTGCACTGGCTGACAGGAATGTTCACTCTCCCGGGGTGGGGCGGGTAAACAACTTCCTGGGCATCAAAGAAAGCCTCGCACATGGACTAGAAAAGAAATATCAAGCTTTACCACCTCTCTTGGTCGGAAGAGTTGGTAGAATTTGCTCTCTGGGACCTAGGAGTCTCCAGAGACCATTTCTACAATTAGACACAATCAAAGATCATTGGCTGTTCACACCCAAGTCATTCGACTATCAACACTCGCAACTGTCAACACTCGCCAGCTCCACTGTGGCAACAGCAGTGGGACACTTTGTTAGTCATAAATAAGTTAACAATAACAGAAATATGCCACAAAGACACACCATACGAAAATGGGATCGGAGCTGGGCAGAATATGCCAAGAGCAGAAAATGTGAATCAGGTTCTATCAAAAACAAAAAACAAACAAAAAAACACAAAGCTTTCCAGGATGGCATTTGCCTCATGGGTGATTTCTCCTAGGGCCTTCCTAGCTCTCAGACAATTATGGGGACAAATGTGCAATCTGAATTAGAAGTGGTCCTCGTGGGTTCTTGAGAGGGAGATTCTAACCACGCTTAGCTGCTCTTGGGGGTGCGTGTGATAGATAAGAGGGCCAGAGAACAATGGTGATAGCTTACATGGATGGAGTCACCATGTAATCAAATCATGAAGTCACTAAAATCGTTAATGACAAGTACAGATCCGACTTTTCCCAAGCACTTCTAAAACCCATAGCAGACTCTCAGAGATCCTGCCAACAAAGCAGCATTTTCCCAGCAAGTCAAAGGAGTCAACCCATTTCTTTCCCTTTAGTTGTCAGCCTGGAAAGTCGAGCCGTGCATCTCAGCACGCTGGTGCAGGAAGCCCAGGAGAGGGTGAGCGAACTGTCCGCGCAGGTGGAGAATGAAGGCTTCAGTCTGGACAACACAGAGAAGGAGAAGCAGCTGAAAGCATGGGAGTGGCGGTACCGGCTCTACCGACGCATGAAAACGGGCTTCGAGCACGCCAGTGAGTATGAGTGGCAGACTTCTGTGTCAAAGTAGACCACCTTGGTCTCAAGACTGCAGGCCTACTTGTGCTCATTTTTTGCAACTCTACGGGGTCCTGGGTGGCCATTGTCAGGCTCTTTGGAGCGAGGGCTCTGGGAGGCTATCAAACGCATCTTTGTCTTGCTTGACTTTCTGCTTCTGATAGGTTCTCTCGTCACAGTCATGAAGCTTCGGTGCTGCCTGCCTTCCTCCACTGGGTCACACACACGCATTTAACACTGCGCCCACTGTGCCCTAATGCCTAATGTCCTAGATGGTCTGATGCCCTAAGTGGCTGTACTTTAGGATGTCGGGGTGGAAAAACTTGTATTGCTTATCTGTCCAGTTTCTGTTTCAAGTTCAAGTTGTTTTCAGCTCCACTGCCTTTGTTGACTTGGAGGTATATATAAATTGACCTCCAGTCATGCAAGCAACAGAGAAAGGTGGTCAGTCATCTCATGAATTATGTTATGTGTTCACTTCCATTCTCTTTACCCATCTGTTTTGTCCCCTGAAGAAAAGCCTTGTTTCTGGATGATACTCGTTAGCACTGGAAGGTTCTGCTGAGTGCAACACTGATACAAAAAATATATATGAACCTCAGAACACTTGTGAAATATTAAACTCTTTTTCCTAAAGTACATCCTATTTAAACAACAAATATTAAGCTTGAAATTTTAAATGTAAGGGAAGTTTTGTTCTTTAGTTTGAAAATCATCTGCCTCCGCTCCAGGGACCTGAGTTGTGATTTAGACAGAGAATCAAAGGCAGTGAAAATCCCATTTTCTGAAGTAGTACTTTATGCTAAGTACCAAATCTAGGCCTAATCCTTTCTTTTGAAGCAAATAACTTAAACAACATGAGTGAGAGTTTGCTTTCAGTATTGACAATCTCTTTAGCAGTGCTGATGTATGTGTTTCTTTTTGAAAACATTCAGCCATTGTCTTTATAAACATATTGGCTATTGTCCCTCATTTAGGACAGATGAATACTAAAAACATCATAGTTTTTTTGACTTGCCATCATTTTCTGTGTAATTTTCTTTGAGTGAAGGAATGTCGAAACCCTTAAGACTTCTTTAAAACCCAAGGTTAGTGGACATGCCATTTGCCTATGAACTCTTTCTTTTTCTTGTCCCCAAAGCTGACTTTTTAAAAAATAATGATTTTTTTCTTTCATTTGTTACGTTGCTATATGCATTTTAGGATACTGAAAATTCAACCTCAGTCTGTGCATTCTTTCTTAGAAAAATGCTGCTTGCTGTAAAAGGAAGCAGCATGAGAGCAAGGCAAGTCAGCAGCCACACAGGGGAGAACTCAGGATCAAAGAGTCGGAGCTGTGGGCTTTCATTCTCCCTCTGTCTTCACCATGTCCTTGAACAAGTACTTCGGCCTCTTTAGTCTGCAGTTTTTGTATCTTAAAAGTGGGGCTGTTACTTGCCCTTTCTACCCAACAGGCATGAAAAAGGCTCCAATGAAATGACTTCACGGGAACATACTTTTTCAGATGTCATGGTCTCTGTCTACAGCGTTCATTAGTTCCCACTAACACTTTCTGGCCTCCTTCCCGCTGGTCTTGTCCAGCCTCCTATTGTGTTTCCAGGATATTTTGGGAAGGCTTAACTGGTATTGTTTACCCCTTCAGAAGATGTTCTAATGCTCAGATAAAACTATGATGGCAACAAATAAAGGCCTTTGAGAGGTCTCATGAAAATGTTCAAAAGCAAAAGCTATTAGATTTTACAAACAAATGTTTCCATAGTGTGTTTCAGGGTGTCCTTTGAAGAGGCAGGAACATTGTTTGAAAAGGATTTGCTCTGTTAAGATCCTCCTGTTTTTCCTTCTGTCCCAGGAGCCCCAGAGGTGCCAACCAATGTCTGCCTAATGGTAACCAGCAGCACGTCACTTACTGTCAGCTTTCAAGAGCCTCTTAGTGTCAACGCCGCTGTAGTAACCAGATATAAAGGTACCGGACTCCAGTTAGTTCATTGTTTCTTTCTTACAAAAAACTCTGCTGTGTGACGATCAGTTGTGCATGTTGTATATTTTTTTCTTGCTGGTGGGATTTTGTTTCCTCCCCTTTACTTTCGGAGTTGAAATATTTCCATAAGCACTTAGGCAAAGGAGTAATCACATGACTGAGAAGAAGTCACAAAAGGGATGAACATTCCAAGGGTGTCATTCCAAGGCCCTCAATGTAATATTCCATTCCTGTTTACAGAGGGCCTGTTCTGTGCATGAGGCTGGGGAAAGGACTGGGCAGGATGTACTGAGGAATCAGCCACCGTCCTAGGAGCTCACAGGCTGTGACATGCCGCAATAGGGGGCATACGTATTGATAGCTGTGATAACACAGTAATGAGGATTGATTGTTTTTCAAAAAATAGTTAGATAAAATGCACTGGAGGTTAGGAAAGAAAGAGCTAAGATAGATCCTAGGGTGGAGGTAACGTTAGAGCCTGCCTTTCAAAGATGGCTAGGTTTTGAACCAGGCGATATTGGGGGGTGGGGGTAGTAAATCCCAAGTGGAGAGAATTGGGGGGAGGTATAAAAGCAAACCTAGCAGGACATGTAGCGGAGAATAAGGAAACACACAGAGGAACTAGAAGAGAGTGTGACTAGGGGATGAGCATCATGAGAAGGTGCAGTGGAATGTAAGACTGAGTGAAACTAGTCAGTAGGGAGGGGTAAAATGAGGTCAAAAATCAAGGTGAAGTGGTTTAGACTGTTTAATGAACTGTGAAGACCACTGATTAAGATAGGAACAAGATCACAGGTAGATGGAGGGATTTAAGTGCAATGTTAAGCATGGTTTCTCGGAGGAAATATGGCTGTAGAATCACGAAATGAATTAGGAGGGTCTTCGGGAGAGGGACTGTGCTAGCCTGAGTTGACTGCTGTGGTGTTCCTGAGAGAGGGGACAGAATGCCCAGAGAACTATGTTGCAGAGACATCTGATGGGAACATCAAAGCTTGCCTTGTGCCTACAAATGCTGGCCACTGTTGAAAGTCCTTATATATATTGACTCTTACCCTCACAACCACCGTAGGATGTAGGTTCCATCCTGACTCCTACTCTGTGGATGATAAAACGGAGGCAGTAAGATTCAGGAGCTTGTCTAAAGGCTCACGGGAGAGACAGAAGTTATCACCTCATGTTGACTCTTGACTAAAGAAAACTATCTTCCTTATTCATGCAGACATATGGAAATACTCTGAACAGTCCTAAAGCTTGATAAAGCTCTCAATATATATTCCAAGATGCCAAGATGGCAAGCCAAAAGACAGAATTTGTGTTCAGGTCACTACTGCTCCCTTGGGCTACAAAAATGTCCAAATAGTAGGTGTGCTTCCTTTCTTCTTCCCAGGGCCTATTCCCAGGAGAACCTCCTATGTCTTCCAATATTTCCTTGCCCACACCCCGAAACTTTCTAAAGTATCTGGAATTTTCCAGATAGCTCCACTCTGTAATGTAAGGCAGCATTGAATTGGTTATCACGTTGGATGTTTTGTATCAATCTAAGAGAAGGCAGCCTTAGGGCACTGGCAAAGGCAAATAAATGAAACCAACCAGAATGGTCCCTCAGGTTTGTCCTTTGATGCAATTCTGATACTTTCTCTTGGTCGTCTCATCTGCTGAGACTTTCTAAAATTCAGAGCAAGCGTTAGCAGGCAGTGTCAGACACAGGCATTTTCCTTTCTTCCTCTTTCTCTCCAGCTCGGGGTCTTGACAAAGGGTTTCATCAGTGCGTTCAAACTTGACATTTTCTTCTTCCATTTGATTAGTAGGCTATTAGAAGCTAATTTATCCAGACTGTCAGCTATTTAATATTTGACCATAATGTCAGCAAATTCTATCAGCCGTCACATGTTAACCTGTATCCTCTCCAGAGACTTGCATTTGGGGTGAGGTTGAAACAAAAGGTCACAAGTGTGTTCTGTTAGTGACTGGAGGGGATTAATTAAGCATTATAAATAGAATTGTCTGTTGAATTATGGAGGAGGTTTCCTTGTGCTAATTTATAAGGTCATAAACTGAGGCCTTAACCTGACGACTCTCAAGGATTATTTAAAACAGCTGGCAGACTACTGTACCCAGGACAGCAGGATACTTTTTAATTCAGGGCTGAAGTAATTATTTCATTATGGAAATATTAGCAAAATTACCCTGAGGCAAGGCTAATTATGTTATTTGCTTTAAAAAAAAAAAAAAAGAAGAAACAATTGAGAAATCTACAGATTATCTAATTGGTCAGGAGGAAAGCTTAACCCTGCAGTATTTAGGGTTTGGCAAAAAAACACTGCTCTCCAGAATTTCTGGGTTCAGCAAAACCTCAAACCTGTTTTGACAACTGGATGATATTCCCCCTTGGTTCTCAAGCTGCTGTGTGAAAGATAATAGGAATTCTTCTCTTTCTCACTGTTTGCACTCAGTCCATCAATATTTGGGGTTTTTAAAAAGAGTTTGTTGGCATCCAGACATCTTTCAAGAGCTTCTCTTCATAGGCCTTCTTCAGAACTGGAAACCAGGCATCAGGACAACTGATATCTCCATTTGGAGATTAAAGGCATCAATTTCAGCTTAAAGGCCCGGAAACTGCTGTGAGATCCACTACATTTTTTTCCTCCCTGCATCTCTCCTGAATGCAGGAAAATGAGGCTGAGAGAGCCATGGCCTATCTCTAGGTGTTTGCTGCTTGGATTCAAAGAACTCTTGCACCTTTTGGTCTCATCTCAGAGCTTACAGAACAAAACGAGAGTCATCCCAAAGGATTAGAGGTTTGGGACCACTGCCAGAGTTTTGTCACGCATTTTCTCCTCTGGCCTTGGGTCACCTGCCTGTTGCTGTGTTGTTTGTGGAGCTGGCCCCCGTCTCTGCAGGCCCAAAGCAGAACAGATTTTCAAAGGTGATTTTGCTGCTCTTTGCAGGGTTGGGGTGTGAGCATGAAGGTATCCTATAACAGGTGGAGTACAGCCTCTGTTAGCCTCTGTTTTCCCTCCATATGATGAAATATTTTCTGATTTTTTTAAAGAGAAGAAAGTAGCCTGGAAGTGGTCACACTTTGGGGTTGGCTAATTAGAAGATTCTGTGCATTACAAGCGGCTGTGGCGTGTTCCCTGGTTTGGATGGTGCATCGCCCCACCTCTTCCCACCTTGTTCCCGGATGGAATCGAAACCACTACCCTAATGCCTCCCCACAAAGGCTTGTCATAGCAAATTATTTCATTGCTCTTCATTTGAGGACCTTAAAAATACATAAATAAAAAAGCGTTTCTCCTTGCAGAGATTGCCAGGAACTTTCACAAACTGGCTATGCATTTGCTTCCACAAAGACCAGGCCAGGACTTCCACCAACCACCACGTCCAGTTTCTTTCTCAGAAGGAGAGGGACCCAAAGAATTCCAGGGGGGTCGTGGGGGTCACAGCAGCAGAAAGTCCATCATCTGCATATTAAAGCCCACAAGGTGGATCATTTGTCCTGGTAGCGTGAACTTGATCAAAACTTGATCTCTTGGGCCAGTTTCTCATACAACTTAAGAGAAACCTAACTTGGGTTATGGGCACACAGCTTAGTCAATTCTATTTTATCGCTTGAGTTTTTTTTTTTTTCCTTCTACACCTTGTAGTTAGAAATATATCTGTCTACCAAGAAAAAAAAAACACTTCGTTAGAGAACGTCATTCTTTTCCATGTTTAAAGAAGTAGTCTCATCATAAGCATGAGGTCGCCAGCCTCATTAGATTGAAGTGATATAATTCCACGAAGCAAAAAGATTGCTAACTTTATTTAGCCTGTTTGGACAGGAGCAAAGCCAAAAGTTTGCAGATAGGAGCAAGCAGGAGAAGCAGAAGATGTCATGATTCACTTTTTCTCCATGCCAGTGGAAATGCGTGAGTTGAGGGACTCCGTGAGGATGGAGAGAAAATGCTGGTCCAGTGAAAGTAAGAGATTAACAACACACAGGAGTCATTCCTTCTCAGATACTACAGCCTTTGTGTCCTTAGTCCTCCTAGATTTCCCCCAGACTTGACGAGTTGTCCAGAGTAGCCAGTTTATTATCTCACCATCTTGTAAACCACCATAGAACCTTTCTGCCACAGATGTACTGTAAAGCATAGTCTTGCCTATTCATACCTTACTAAAAATGTCAAACCTCAAACAATACAGTTCAGAGTCACATAAAAGAAAAGCTTTGCATTTACCCTTCCTCCAATGCCACATCCTTACCACCAACTAGTTCGTCTCTGTTATGATTTTAATGTATATCCTTACAAATACTTTCTTGATGCACAGACACATGTACAGAGATCCACACAGATGTATAGTTTTGTTTGGGAGCTTTAATATAGCTATCGTTGCACTATATCTAATTCTACAACTAAATTTTTTTTTTTCAACAACAGATCCTATCCTTCACATACCACTTTCTAGATGTGCTTGGGTCTTCATTCCTTTTTAATAGTTATATAGTATTCCTATTCCCAAGATAAAAAAAAATGCCATCATTTATTTAATTTCTCCTGTTGGTGGACATTAGTTGTTTCCATTGTTTTCTATCCTGCAATATTGCAATCCTCGCTTGTTCCTGTGCTGCACATGTGGGAATTCTTTTTCTAGGGTTGTTAACTAGCAGTGGAAACGTTTGCGCATTTGCATTCTCTGTGTCACTAATCTGTCTAGTTGGGGTTCCATTCAGCAACTCAGCATTTAGTGCATTTTAACATCTGGTAAGACAAGTCTCTCCCAATGGTAATCTTTCTCAAAATATCTCAGTTACTCACACATAGTTCCCTTCCAGATGAATGTTAGAAGTGGCTTGTCACATTCAATTTTTAGCATATTATTGGGCTAGCATCATATTCCTAAATTAATAGGGGGAGACTTCTCATTCATGACATGTCTTCCTAATCAAGTTCACTTTTATGTATTCCGGAAAGTGTGATGATTTTCTTTACAGGGATCTTCTATACTTCCTGTTGAGTTTCACACTGGGTCTATTTTATCATTTTTGTGGCTATCATGAATGAACTCACTTGTCAAGATATTCTCTAATCGGCTATTGTGGGACAGAGGAAGAGCTTGTTAGTTAAAAAAAAATTATTGAGTTGGCTGCTTTACTCAACTCCTTTAAGAATAGCTTTTTCCCAGTGAACTGTTTTGAATCTCATATTTTTGTTTTTGGTGTTATCTTCAAATAAGCATCATTTTGTCCCTTCTTTATAAAACTTTTCATTCCTTTTTTAATCTCACATCGTTAACAAGAACGGATGTGGATTCTAGGTCCCTCTACATTGTGAATAGTAACTGGGGTAGTAGGTATATTTCTCTTTTACCTGATTGGTCAACATACATCTAATATTTTACCATTAAGTTTCATGTCTACTATAGGTTTCTCATAGATACTTTTTACAATTTAAGCAATTTTGTTTGGACTATGATTACTGATATAGTGTTGAATACATCTCCCCTGTGTTTATAGTCCTTTCAGTATTTCAATGTGCCCTTTTCTCTCTGAATTTTTGAATGTCTATTTTATTGACTTGTTTAAAGATTCCTTGTTTATTTTATATTTTAGTAATTTCTGGCTTTAACTTTGCTAATTCCTACTACTTTATATAGATTTACTTTGTGTTTTTAATTTGAAAGCATATTTCACTTGTTCCATTATTTTTCTTGTTTTTTTAATCCATGGATTTAAGGATGATTTTTCCCTTGACTACTGTGTCCATATCCAAAAAGTTTGAAAGAGTGTTGTGACTGTAATTTTTTATAATTTGATAAATTATCTTCTGTTTCCTATCCGACTATTATTATATTCAAAATTCATTTCAGATGATCCTTTCAGAGTAGTACCTGTTTTTCTAACAGTAGTACTTATTTTCCCTCCCAGAGCATTCTCTATTCCTGATCCACTCTTTAACAATAACTCATCAGAGAGATGCACATCAAAACCACCATCAAATATTACCACATGACTATCACACAGGAGATTTTTTAAAAGGTAGTGACAACACCAAATGGCAAGGATGCAGAGAGAGTGGATCATTCATACATTGCTGATGGGAATGTAAAACAATACAGGAACTCTAAAAAGCAGTTCAACAATTTCTTTTTAAAAAGCCATACATATCACCAACATACATCCTACCAATTGCACTACTGGACATTTCTCCCAGAAAACTTAATTTATATTTTCATATAAAAACCTGTACACCACTGTTTTTAGCAATTTATTTCTAATAACCCCAAACTAGAAACAATTAGGTGTCCTCAGCTGGTGAGTGATTAAACAAACCGTGGTACAAGCATATGATGGATTATTATTCAGTAATAAAAAGGAACACATTATTGATACACAGGAGATGGATGAATATCCAGAAAATTATGCTGAATTTAAAAAGCCTATAAGTGTATTATTCCATTTATATAACACTCTGGAATTGACAAATTATAGCTATAGAGAAGAGATGAATGATTGCCAGGGATTAAGGAGGAAAGAAGAGAGAGGCAAATGGGTGTATGTCACTCTCTTATTTTCTAACTAATGGGTGTATTTTAAAATACTTTGTTTACTTTTTTAAAAGGATTTAGAGAGAAAAAACATAGGCAGACATGTGTCAGTTTGGCTTGTTGATCCAATCTCCACGTCACTTTTCCTTCATAACCAAACTATATACTCAGTAAACATGACCTAATGCTAATATTCGCCTAAGCCAACATACTTATGAAAGCATATCTGCTATTTCAAAAAATTATGTAAGTTACTTAGGGATAAACACAACTGGGCTTTTAAATAAGCTTGTGAAGGATTATTCCTGACACTGATTTCTTCTTCTTCCTGTTATATTTGGAAAATCATAGTCTTAGAATAATGATTTTTTTGAATATGCACATTTTCCTCTAAGGAATGAGTTTCCTGAAGGTAGAAATCTTGTCTTTTTCATGTCTCTCCCCTCACCTCCTACATTCAAATAGCATTGACCTTTCTGTCCTTAAAGCATTTTCCCCACCACAGGACCTTTGCACATGATTATCCTGCTTCCTGGAACATGCATCTCCCATTCCCTGGTCACTGATTGTTCAGGTCTCTATTAAAAGTCATTTCATCAGAGAAATATTTTCTAAGTACTTAACAGAAATCAGACCTATTAGAAGTTCTATTAGAAGCCTGTTACCTTTTCTTCAAAGTAGTGTTCACAGTTTGCAAATATCTACTTCTGTGGTATGTTTTTAAGTTTAAACAGATTTCTTGATTATAGAACTTCTAGAGCCTTACTAGATATATCTGATATATCTAACAAATTATTTTTCATATTTATTTAACCATTATCTATATTCCAGGGGAATAATGTTTCATGGGATCCAGAGAATATTTAGAACAAAAATTTTCAAACTAAGCTGAATCAACTTAGGACCCATGCCAGGGTCTCTTCCAAGACTAATCATATATGAGTCTTTGCAGGGTAAGGACTTAAGCATAGATATTCTTCAAGAGCTATCAGATGATTCTAATGTGCAGCTAGGCCATGAGTGTGTCACTTTATTTTTATTATCTGGCCCTCTGATCACATTTTAAGTCTCATGTGAACAGTGACATCTTGTTCATCCCTGTATTCTTAGTACTTGGCACAGGGCTTCACATACACATACATGTACAAATACATATACATATATCTATTTCATTTACTTGTCACAAATTTAGTGACACCTATTATGTGTCAGGCTATGTGCTAGGCAATAGGATATAACCATAAACAAAAGAGACTCAGAAAACCCTGTTTGGGGGGAGTGCACATTTTATGGATTTATTTTGATACCTATCAGGCAGTTAGTACATACCAGGCTGTGTTCTAGCAGCTATACAATTCTCACAATAAATATTTGGGTGATAGTATTACTTCTACTTGATGGTTGAAGAAACTATGCACTCTACCGTCCTGGGCTATAAAACATCTCTGAATTCTCTAAAGCCCAGTGGAGTGTCTAGTTCCTTGTAACAAACCAGCATCCAGTCAAATCTCCCACCTCCTGCTCTGTGTCTTCCTTAGAGGGAACCTTGCTACCTTTCCTTAAATAGATCCACACACAAGGGATGCACCGTCTCACTAGGCAGACTTTCCCATTGTCAAACAGAAATTGCTGAACCATCTGGGTCATTCCCTTCATTTTAAAAATCATAGTTTAATACCTGCGATTCTTATTTGGTGGTTGGTGAGTCATGGAGAAAAAAAAAAATGTATTCTAGACACTGTGAACACACTATGGGTACTGCTAGTCTTCTCCAAACATTTACTGCAGAATGGAAAAATACAATAACCAACCAAAAATAAACAAACAGCTGTTGAGATGATTTACAGCCTGCCAAGAAAGCAGACTCCGAGTGTGTCCTGCTTTCTCAATCTAGGACACATCTATCCACCTTTTTGCTCAAGAATATGAAACTAGAATTAGCGCCCGAAGTTTGATGTTTCAGAAAATTTTCCATATATAATGAGTATCTCTCATGTGCCCCACATTGTGTTGGCTCCTTTCATAGGGAAAAGCTTCCTGGTAAAGCCCACTGATTTCTGGCTTTAAACTCCAGAGCACCTGGAAAATGTCTTCGCAGTAGCAAGCCCTCCAAATGTTTGAGAATCGCTATCAGATCCCACTCTCTCTTTTCTTCATTTGATTTGCTCTAGGCTAAACACCCACTGATCATTTCATTGCCCTTCATAAGACATGAGTCTTACCATGGGTATCCCTCATTTCAAAATTTCTAGGATGTTACCTTTCCTCCTAAATGTGGGGCCTTGCAGTTGAACAAAGTCTTCATTGTTTAGTATGAGTAGTACTGACCGCAGTAGGGCTGAGTCTTTGACTACTAGGCTGTAATACTCCTGAGGAATCCACTAAAATTCTTCTGACCCAAGATTGCTGCCTGGGAGTCTAGTGCAACGTTCACCCCATCTTTAGACAAACCCTTCCATTCCTCCATGTTTCCTTCTCTAATAGACCCCTAGTGATCCTTCAGAACTTTGTGCAGATATCACCTCCTCATGAAGTCTTCACTCACTCCCACCTCCCACCCAGACAGAGCCAGGTAATTACAGCCTCTGTGATAATTCACTGCCTTTCAAGCACTATTTTTCCTGAACACACTAGCTGGCACTACATTTATTCGCTTGCCGGTCTCTATGAGCGATAGGAATGCAAAAAGAAGTTGTGTCTTATTTCCTTTCATATCCTTAATGCAGAGTGCCTGGCTCATTGTTGGACAGAACTAAATCCTCAGTGAGAAAAAATTATGAGAGCAAACACTCTGTGCAAAGACAGGAGGAAAATATAAGAATAGATATTATTATTCGACACATTTAGAAAGGCCTTCGGCTTGGTAACATGGGTACAGCAAAGACGGTGTCTGTCCTCAGGGAGCATATAGTCAAGTGGAAATTGGCTCATTTAATCATTCATTAACTCATAATTTAACAAATAACCTTCGGACTGCCACCGTGTGCCAGGCACTTTTCAAGTCACCATGGACACAGAAAGGAATGGAGATCAGCACAGCTCCCGCTGCACCGGAGCCCCTCTACGATAGTTAAGGAGCTTGCTTATGTTTAGTCATTCATTTCTTCACCAATCCACAGATACTAAGTTATGTTCCAGGAAC